>JANHAO010008024.1:0-19627 GCA_026873985.1 Saraca asoca | reverse complement strand
TATCCATCTCTTAATTTGATTGTTAACATTAGGAGATCCAAGGGCTCGACCCGGGCTGCCTTATGCTACAAAAAGAATAGGGTGACTCAGTTTATAAAAATTACAATTTGGTTGGATTCGACATTCCGATCACACTTATGAACAAAATTATATCTGTTGAATAAGGGGGAGAATATCTATTAGAAGAATACAGTGATGACGATTGATATCTATTAGGAAAGGTTACCTTTAGAAATTAACCATTGGATTCCAAGTGTAAATTGAAACTTTGAATTTTTCTTATCATTCGACTATTTGAGAAAGAAGAAGGAATTTAGTGATCTCTTTGTTATACTATTTGATGAGTATTATGCAAAAAATTATACTTGTTTCTTATTATGACTTGATGACTGGCACATTTATTGAATTTGGTTTCCGTCAATTATATTGAACTTTTGAATTTGTGAAATGATTACAAGCTGGTGCTTATATATATATATATATATATGTATGTTATACTACATAGCATTTAAATGTGATTTGTAAACTAACCATTAGTTTTTCAAGAATTATACACTCACTAGGTTTCTAAGAAACTCACACCATTCTCTTTTTTGTTTTTCAGAGCCTAAGGCGATTCCCATTGTTCACCTACATCCATCTATATCTAAGTTTGCTTCTTGATTGGGTAGACTTCTTTTATGATGCACAAATGTGTATTAATGGTTGTATTTTTGGTAGTTAGTAGAGTCAAGTCATCTATGTTTTTATGTGGTTGTTACCTAATAGATTGTGTACATTATGGTGTCTAGGTTTATATTGCATTTTGTCTAGTTATATAGGTTGTGAGTAGGGCATGTAGCCCTTAGTTATTGTATTGACCTAGTGCCTAAGGTCTGAAAAATAGGGGAAACTTTATCGAATTTTTGCTAGAAATTGATAAATATTTTGATAAATGTATTAGTATTATTTAGATTTATCTTTATGTCTTACATGTTTTGTATTTGTCTAATCTTTCTCCACATAGTAGGTGTGTAACATCAAGAGTTTACTATATGGTTGAGCTTGTAGAGAGTTACCTATAGGTAACTTTTTATGTTGGTCACATATTGTGAATCAAGGCATGACAAATAGTCACTATCACTATTGCCACATCGGTTTCAGTGGTAGTAGTGGTCGTCACAAGTTGCCACCATGTTGGTAGTGGTGATAACGACAATGGTGGCTACCACCACATAGCAGGCGATGGTGGTAGCAATATTGGTGGTGGAGGTAACAGTGGAATGTAATGAATAATGAAGGAATTGGTGAAGTGAAAATATTTTTTTTTATTTTTTAAAATAAATTTTGCTTATCAAGTCTTATCCTCTACTATAGGGAGTGTATAATGTTATATGACATTTTATGTGTAAAAGGAAAAAATTGTATAAGATTATACTATATAGTTTATATGCTAAATATATGATAAAACTTGATTGTATGGATTATCTTATACTATCAATTCTTACATAGTCCACTAAATAAGCCTTTATATTATTGGCATTTATTTTATATGGTATATTAAACGAGGCTTAGTTCATACAGTATATTATTTATTAAAATTCTTATGTTGGTAGCTTTTGAGGCAAGGAAATATCTTACCATGAAAAGTCTTGTCATTATAGGCCATGTACTGATGTAGCTAGGAGAAAGGTAGTACAATCAATCCTTAGCAGAATCAGCTAGTAAGAAGGAAAAGGCTTTCAATTTGATACATTCCTTTGAAATTTCTTAGGGTTTCATGGTTGAGTAGACAACATGGAACTCTTTTAGTTACTTGTGAGAATTTTCAGTAGCTACGTCATGAAAGGTAAGTAGCAAGTGTATCAGGCTAGACTTTATCTTAAAGGTTGCAGCAATTTTAAGATAGTTATACATAATGGATATTGGTTTAGGTCTGGAGTAACCAACTCCTTCAAGGTTCTCTGGTTGAATGACATATTCTCTAAGCTAGTGTAAGAAGATGAAAGATTAGAAAGTAGCTTAACTGCTATGCCAATTTCAAGGGAAGAAGCTGTTGAGTGGTCAAATGATGATGTAAAAGCCTGAAAGGGTCCAAAATGGTGTCTGATCTCTCTTCTCAAATGTTGTAATGTTCTTTCAATTTCTAGATCATATATTAGTCCATAATAGTGAGAAGATCAAGTCATATAACAAAAGGCTTATCGAGAAATCAAAAACCAAAAAGCTAAAATGACAAAATTAACAAAATAATGCAAAAAAAATTTGAAAAATTGAAAAAACATATTAAATGATGGAATTTTGTAAAAATAGGTCAAGGTCCATGGTAAAGCATGAATTCTAATAAAAAATCTAGAAACTAGTAGGCTTCCAAATTTGAGCTCCAAATTCCACAAAGAATTTTGTTGTCGGCCCCCTCCAAAAACACCTAAAGACTAGCAAAACTATGCACAAAAGGGTAAAAGCAAAGGAATAAAAACATAATTTAAAGCTTAGTCCAAATACTAATATCCTAAATACTAAACTCTATTGAAAATACAAAAAATTAACTAAGCCAATCCCTGATAATAGAGCCAAAATTTAATGGTTGTGAGATTGGCAAAGACAATATATTAAACTACCTAAGCTTATAGTAAGGGTGAGTTCATGTCAAATCATAGAGACTGGAGATTAATTCAATGCATTAATAGTAAAAGGCATGAGGGTATTTAATGAAATTATTCATAATTAGAAATTAAATAAATTGCAATAACATAAATAAGAGAGTCTTTGGAAAAAAGAAGATCTAATGAGAAAAACTTCAATCTAGACAACTCTTACACTTAATTTAGTGACTAATCATTGACACAAATGTTTCATTCCCTCTTTGACTACTTAGCCAAGAATCAAATTAAGCTTAGCATCTAATTAATTCTTGCTACTTTCTCTCTAATTTGGCTAACCATGCCTAAAACCCAATTAACCCTTATTGCTAAATTGATCAAAACCCAACACCTCAACAAATTCAACAATAACATTAGGACCTAAAAGTACCAAGATTGATTAACCAATTTACACAAAGAACAAATTCATTAATTAACCTCAATTTTCTAGGATAATTGACCCATACCAGGGCACAATCAAAAACTTTATTACTATTCAAGCCAAATAGCCATAAACAACATTGATTATAAAAATTTAGTTAGTAGTACATCACAATGAATAATTAATTAATGGGCTCTATTAATCAATCATCTAAAGCAATTAATGGCATTAAAATAGAGAATCAAAGAAATCAAATTGTGAACAAATTAAATATAGAAGCAAGTTCCACAATCAATAAGAGAATTGAAGCAGAATTTCACCTAGATTGAATAAAAGGTTTAGATACATATTAAAATAAAAATAAAAACAAAAATAGAAGAGAAAAGAAGACCTACAAGGGGCTGGCGTTCTTATCCTAGTAGAGTTCATCCTCTTACAGAAGTGGAGAATTGAAAAGGAATGTAGTTGAGCATTTATATGAGTTCATTGCACTGTCTATATTTGGCCTATTGATTAGGGTTAGAAGGAGGCACAATTGAACATAGGTCTCTTCATAAGAATTGTAGATCCATCTCTTAATAGTCCAATGGCCTTAAATTTGCTCAAAAATTTGATCTCTAACTCAACTTGCGGGTTAAAAACTAAAATAGTCTTGCAAAGCAGTTCAACCTATAACAGAATTTATCACATAGATCTATAGCCTTAAAATTTAATTAAAACAGTGTAGTTTCAACTCAAACCTTCATGAATATTATGGAGGTGGATCGTAACAATCCAATAGATTTGGATTTGCACTGAAATGAGGGCTAGAGCTCCAATTATGATCAAAATATCGAAACTAGTTCTGAGTTAGAAGGTTAGCACTTTGTTTTAGATTCTAGGCTTAATTTGACCTTCAAAACAATTGAAGTAGTTTTGAAATTTTTATAATATTTGTAAAGTATTCTCTTAGCTTTCAAAGAAATAAGAATTACCAAAAACTAAAGTTCAAAACTTTCGGTACACGTAAAAACCTGAAACAATGTTAAATTATTGAATTAATCCAATTAAGCTCAAAAACTGACTAAACCAAAAAACAAATTACAAGTATCCAATTAAATACATAAACATGATAAAAGATTAAGTATAGAAGAGATATAAAATACATATAAATTATGTTCATCACTTACCTATGCATACCACTCATGGGGCAATATAACCTATAAAGCTTTCCCTTTTTTTATCTTTAATTTTGATTGATTGATGTAACAATTTTGTTGTACTTTCTTGCAATATTATGGAAAAAGTTGCATATTTTATGTTTAAGTTATAA
Source organism: Saraca asoca (assembly GCA_026873985.1). Lineage (NCBI taxonomy): Eukaryota > Viridiplantae > Streptophyta > Magnoliopsida > Fabales > Fabaceae > Saraca > Saraca asoca. Next base: position 15,312 of record JANHAO010008024.1, on the reverse strand, counting down.
ACTTCTGTATGAAAGTTACAACACATATGTTACTATATTATGTTTAAACAATGCACGTGCATAATTATATAAGAGTGTAGCAATCACTTATGGGTCTGTTGCATTATATTATGTTACCTTTGCATGCTTTTATGGTTTGAGGTTTCGTTCCATATGTGACTTGCATGACCATATGGTGGTTTTGCAAGAAATAATGTTTCACTTATAGAGTTTATGTCATGTAATCATTATACATGCAATAACATTAATACTTCTCCACTTAATACATTTTATGGCAAACGGTGCAAGTTTCATATTATGAGTGACGTAAAATTTAGAATCTTGTACTAATATAGTTGGTATGACATCGAATATGATACACAGTGTAAGATGACTATGAGTAAGACCATTAAAGGCATAGATTCAATTATCATGCAAATGCCATATTTATAGACAATTTTAGCATATAGTTTAGATGTTTATAGCTCATACTTGTGGTAATAATGCAAAACCTTATGGGTATGTGCTACCCATAAAGTGATTTGGTAGCAAGATTTAATGTCTTTGCATCGCGGCTGATTTGATTGCGATTAGATTCGCAAATAGTTGCCTAAAGAATGCACATGCATGATTATATAAAAGCTTATGAATTTGTTGCACTATATTATGTTACCTTTACATGCCTTTTATGCACTGAATAAATTTATTACAATTAAATTTGGTCACAACTTTTTCATAAAAAGTTGCAATTATAGTTTTTTATGCTTGAGTTGCAATATGAATGTAATATGTGAATTTTATGTTAATACTTGCAATATTTTATATCTTAATAGAATAAATATCAAATTAGCACATGGAGGGAGCATGAATACTCCCTCCATGTAAGGTCATGCTCCGTCTATGTAAGGTTGCATTGTAATCCATCCCACAATTTACTATAATTTTTTATATTATTAAAAATACATAAAAAAAATAATAAGATAAATGACCCTTTAGAAGCATGATCAGCGTAAGAAGACATTCTTAGAAGCCTAACAATATGTTACTCTATTACTAGCTCTTTATATACATATTTTACTTAATATAAATAAACCTCTAGTTGATTTTTAATTGTAGAATATAGACAACTTTTCATAAAGTTTCAAGAAACTAAATTTTTGTATATTCAAAATATTTTTTTTACAAAGATTCAGCAAAATTTCCCTTATTTATCAGATATTTCCTAGGTCACATGCCCTTCAATATAACCTATATAATGCTCCAAACTCTCACATAAATACCGTGATAGCAAAATAACCAGACTACACACTATGCACAACTCACAATGCTCGATTCATGTACTCATATGGAGGTCCAACTACCAAAATATTAATCCAAAATAACCTATCTTCAATCTCTGTATAACTCATCAAGCGGCATGATGACGATTATAATATCTATATATTTTATTTCTTCTATATTTAGTCTTTTATTAAGTTTATATATCTAATAGAATTACTTATGTTATGTTTGAATTTTTTGACATTATTTTAGACTTTTGGCTATATCTAGAGTTCTGGACCTCTATTTAGGATGATTATTGTATCATTTGAAAGTTAAGATAATGACCTACAATTGTTATAGAGTTCCAAGCCTAGTTTGGACATTTGGTGGCTCAAAATTAGCCTAGAAATTGAAATATAATCTCATTGAATCCTGAATTGATTACGGTACTTTAATGTTATCTGGAACTACAAACCTTTAATTAGTACAAAACCAAATCCATTATCAAGCTAAGATCCATCTCTACGATCTTTATGAAGGGCTTGAAGTAAAAAATTTGTCATTTTGAATGAGAAACAAGGCTATAAAATTAAGTTATAGAATTTGATATGCATTGGATTACTCTAAACCAATTTTAGGTTTTGGCCCATGGATTGAGTTAGAAACCTCTCTTTTGAGCAAGAGTTGATCCATAGAAATACTAAGGAGTAGGGTCACAACTTCCTAGAAGAAATCAAAGTCTAGTTCTACCTTTATCTAGCTAAAATCGACAACCAAAGCTAGAAAAAGAAACTAGATCAAGTAGAATCTCAATTGAATCAAGATTACTTGAAGATCACTCCACATTATGAAGGGTTGATTCCCTCTATTTTTGTATATAAATAGAAGTCTCTTTAAGGCAAAAAACACACAACCTCTCTTAGTTGTTTTCTTTTTCTTCTTCTTCTTCCAGTTTTATTTTTGTGAGTTGTTAAGCTTGTTTTTCAATTCAAGGGAATTCTATTTCAATTTATTATGAATGTGAGATCTGATTTGTTTTGATTTATTTTTAATTCAATTATCTATTTTTTTATGTTTTAATTGATTTATGATTATATAAGATATTTTTCTGGTAAGGTGGGTCCGTTAGTTAATTATTTACTATAAATACAACTAATTGAAACTTCATAATCCATAATTGTTATGAAAATTCAATGCAGGTAACAATTAGATGTTAATAATTATGATCTAGTTTCCGTTCAATACCTAAGAAAAATGTAAGATAGATTAAATGATTTATGCTGGTGTATAATTATTATCTAGTCTTAGTCTCTTTCTGTTCATAATGTTATTATTAATTTAACTAGGATCGTGTAATATCGAATTAATTAATAATAAAAATTTAATTTGAGTGTCGAACTTGAATTAATAAATTTAGGAAAGAAATGTAAAGATTATTCTAGTGTCTAGACAATTCTTAGTTAAGTAATCAAAGAAGGAATAATATTTAGGTGTCAATGATTATTCTACAAATTGAATATATAAATCTCTCCTGAATTGAAGTTTTCTCGATTCAAAGTTCCTTCGTCATTTAATTTCTATTTTTATTTATTTAGGGACTCCTACACCTACCTTCAATAATGATACTCATGCGTTAAATATAATTCAAGGTCACATGTACCATGACACGACAAAAGTCCACGATTCACACGTTATAAAGCTTGGTCTTGCTCTAATTTAAGTAAGTCATGTCAGAAGAAACCTTCATTAACAAGCTACCCTTCCTAATTTCTATACAACTAAAGAAAACAAGTTACTCAAATCAGCACCAATGCATATATCCATTGCATATAGCAAACAAAATCAAGTTATTCTTCTCCTTGACTCAATGGAGTCTCACAGCTCCATTGGACTTACGGAGACAATTTAGCTCATTAACCATAATCATAACACAATCACATATCAAAAGTCTTGGAAAGGCCCACAACACAAGTGAATCAATTTATTTATCACACATCACTAAGCAGCTAACAACAATCAAGATAGAACTAAACACTAGTCAACATAGCCACTTGTGAAAATAAATCATCCACTCACTTTAGCCAAGAATCCCCCCAGAACCCACTTGACTAACAAGGTTATGCTAAACACGATTTCTTCAACTATCTAAAATTTGAGCACAATTGTTACTAAAATGTTTCCAAAATATTATTCATATTTTTTCTACAGAAATTTTTTTCAATTAGCAACTCAATCCCTGATATCCTATAAAAACTAAGCCCAATCAACAGCAATACTCATTTAAGTTTTTTTGATTCAGCTGGAAATTGGTTCAGATTCACTTGGGATCCCGAAATTTTCCTCTTTGCCAATTGCATATCTATCATTCAATTCAAAATTCCCAAATTGAAAGTCTTAGGGTTTTCCAACCCATAAGGTAGATCATTTAGAGACTTTAGCCAAACTGAAATTAAAGTTCCCATAAGCTCACCCAACTTCTAGAAGCTGATTGGAAGCTCAAATGAGCTGAAAGGGTCGAAGCTCCCCTGTTGAGCTAATGTTTGAAAGACATTAGCTCCTTATGAGTTATTTCCCTACTTCGACTTCGACTGCCGGGGGGAGTCGATTCTTCATGGTAACATGGCCTCTATCAACGACAGCAGCATTGGAGGTGGCAGTACTAAGAGCTGCTTAGGCTGGGAGATGATGAACGCCCTTATATCTCATGACCTTTGTTGGTTTGAAGGGAAGGAGAGTTCTATGAGTGAGTAAAATGTATTCACAAAGAAAAAAAAAAAGTTTTCTATTTCGTTTAAGTATTATTAAAATTAGTAATAAAAACAATACAAGTATTATATTTTCTTTTTTTTTCCTTCGGCTTAAATAAAACTTAAATAATCAATTTAATCAATAAATTTTAGTAAAGTGAGTGTTGATCTCTAAGAAAACATGCATTATTAGATGTTGAAAAACAAATGCCCTTCCTAGTTTTCAGTTAATCTTATTTACAAAAGTATTATTAAAATAAATCTGAAACATATTTAATAATTAAAAACATAGATTTGAATAAAAGGCACCTCTTAGGAATGAAGCTTAAATTTGGATAAAATCTTTTATTAGATTTTCCTCAAAACATATTTTACAAATATTATACATGTAAAATTTTGGATTTTCCAAAACAAAACGAAGAGTTTTTATAGGAATTATCTACAAGGGATTTGGACATCATAGATTGTCTCCTCTCAAAAGAAGTTATCCTTAATTTTTCATATTTGAATAAAATTAGTTTGTAATAGGAAGAAGAATTTCAATAATTATATAAGAAAAAATAAGTACGCTTGATCACGTCTTGGTCCTATTCATTAACTAATGCACGGTAGTTACGTGATGCTTGAGTACGACTATTCAACTTTAAATTCAATATCACGTTCAGAAAGGGAACCACTCAAAACCAAAGTACATGCAACATTATTAATATTTTTAAATCCTTTAGTTCTTAAAACTCCTAATGATTGTACCTTAGTTTATCTTACTACCTTAAATTCAAGATACTCGAATTTCGATAACTAAATGCTTATATCATGCCCACATAAGTCATACCTAACAAAATTTTAGAGTGTTTATTCACTGTCACAGATATCATAGCCATGCAAAATTGTCAATATCTTATTTTCTTTCTCTTACTCTTAAGTCTTACATCTTTCTGAAACTACACTAAATCTTGTACTTGTACCCTCTTTTTCTTGTTTACTTACTCATTGGTCTATAATATTTATTTTATTAAATTCTTATTTAGCACTTCCATAATATCATAACTAAAACTTTCAATATTATGACGAAAACAATAGAAACAGGACTTCATGATCACGCCAGAATTGTACTCAACCACAACAAACAGCAGACCAAAACATGTAACTATGGGATTTGATCCAGCGCTGTGCAGCCTGAGTGATAAACCAAAGTTTCATATACATGACCAAAACAAAATTTCTTTATTAAAATTCCATACTGGAATAGAGTCCTGTTTCTTAAACCAGAAACCAAGATTGGTATAGCCAAAACACATAGAAACTTAAAGCACTAGAAGACTTAAATTGGCACTTTAATTATTGTTCTTTTTCTATTAAAATGCTTCCAATAAATCATGCAATGAATAAGCAGGGTGTTTATAAAATTATATGACCTTTCACTACTTCCTATTCCTTACAGCAACAACAATCCTTCTTGGTTTTAAAGAAAAGACAAACTGTCAAACTAATTCACTCACAAGTCTACACACTTAAACGACCAACACTTTGCACTCTTACGCATTATTTTATTCTGTTCTTTCCATATTGCATAAACACGATTCTTCCTCCAAAAGCAATCCAACCTTAAGGGGTAGATAGTTTTCAGCCACCTAAGAAGCACTTTCATTCACAACAAAAAACTTGTTTTACACTGCCCAGTCTATATTCAACTTACAGCCACCTCAGATCGGTAAGCTTTGTTTCCGATTTAAGCATTCTGTAATGGCATAGCTTTTTGCTAGGGTTTTCCAATTTCCTTAAAATTTGCAAACTCCTTACTGTCGAAACCCTTCAATCACGGCTTTGGGGATTCTTCGAATGTAGCCTGCAGATTTACAAATTTTGAACGATCCCATATATATATACCTCTTTCTTTCATCTGCTTCATATTTCCCTCTCTCATTTCTATGATCCATCCATTCTCCGAACCGAGGTTTGCTCTCCAAAACCCTGTTTTATAATTCTCCCCCTTTTTTTTTCCTGCTCATATTTGTTTTCTGATCATATTTTTGTCCAATCATGTTTCTATCTTATCTGATGCTCAGCATAAAAGTCTGTCTGATGAAGAAAACTAAATTTATTTGATTTGTTTCTTTCTTATCTCATGTTTTGTCTTTGAGTGTAGTTATTGATCTTCTCTATTTGATCTCAAAACTGTCACCCCAGGTATATCTGATTGATTTATTTTTTGCACTGATTATTTTACCACACATTAATTTTTTCCCCTTGTTCTTATGCTTTACTGAATTTTTTGTGGTGATAATTCGCTTGCATACTGAACTATGTGAAAGGTTCAACTCAAAGTGCTTGCATAATGCTATACTGACACTATTTCTATGTTTTATTTTGCACATTGAACTATGGTGATATTTTGCAGCAACCTCTGCGATCGTTTTCAGGTGGTGCTTTGCTTTATTTAAAAGACACTCTATTGCTGGGGTGGTAGAAGAATTCCTGCATGTAAAAGCAATTTTATATGACAGCTATACTGACACTCTATTGCTATGTTTCATTTTGCTTGCATACTATTTATCTTTGTTTTCTAATCATATACTATTTATCTTTTCTCTGTTCATCTTTGTTTTCTATAATGTGGTTTAGTCAGTCAGAGTTTCTTGAAGAGCCCAATGAAGAATATATTCCATTAGACTGAGACTCCTCTCCACTTGCCAGAGTTGAAGGACTTCCATGGCTGCGATTCTCTTGGAGCTGAACTACTAAATGGTTTGTTCAAATTTGTCTACCGAAATGAAATTGTATAAAAACAGTTTGACGAGTAAAACAGAAAAAAACTCCATGGCTGATCAATTTGTCCCATTTTTCTTTTGAGTTTGATGCAGGCCGTGCTGCAATGATAGGGTTCTTTATGGCATATCTGGTTGATAGCTTGACAGAAGCGGGTCTGGTTGACCAAATGGGCAACTTCTTCTGCAAAACTATTCTGTTCATAGCAGTGGTGGGGGTGCTTTTGAGCCGAAAGAATGAGGATATTGACAATCTTAAGAAGCTTATTGAAGAGACAACATTTTATGACAAGCAATGGCAAGCAACGTGGCAGGATGACAACTCTAGCAGCTCCAAGAAAGACTAATGGAATTGTTGTTTTAGTTCCTTCTCCTTCCTTTCTTCCGGACTTTTTTTAAACTAATGTTCAGTTTATCTCTTGATAGTGCAGAAAAATGACTCAGAATCTCATTCATAAAGTGTATGTGTTGCCTATGATTTCGTTTTTGGTGTATCTGTGAAAATGTGTTCTCTGTTTCAAGCCAATTATTGTACAAATGGTGTTATCATAGAGATAATGGGGGAGAGTATTCCGAAAGTTTTCCATACCTCCATATACACAACAGGATGACTTTTAATCCGATCAGATTCGACGTCTCCACATGGAGCACAAAATGAATAGAGTCAATCTTCAATCGATCAGATTCAATGTTTCTAGATGACACCATTATGCTTATTTTTTTATGCACGTGCCAAAATAATCTCTAGAAGACATCATTTCTAGAAGGCCTAATTAGCAAAGGCAGCAGCAGCATGTTTGAAGGTGAAAGATAACAAATAAATGAGAAAGTCTGTCATGCGATATTCATTTTACTTCAATCAGCCTAACATATTCAAGTAAATAACAGTAAAACCACTAAGAACTAAGAAACACATAATCAATGCAAATCGTTTGAGGTGATAAATAATATGAAAGAAAGAACTAAGAAGTAAAACCCCTAGGAACTAAGAAAAACCAAAGCACATAATCACCAGTTTCTTTTACCCAACTAAAAGGACTTTTGAGTTTTTTTTAAACTAAAAAATCTCTTATCAGGCTTTTTAGTCATTGGTGGTGTATTTTAAAAGAATCTCTTGTCAGATTCGAACAGGATAATTTGCTGCCAACAAGATAATTTCCTTATTATTATAATAAGGATGGATGCCCAAACTTTTCTAGACACTTTTACGTCGGAGTTTCATTTTCAAGGGTAAGCTGTTCCTTTTCTTTTTGTATTTTGTACTCATAATTAATGGTTTGTCCTGCGTAATACATAGTATATAATATATTTAGGGTCCATGATACCCATTTCCGTAATTGCCTTGTCTCTAATTAAGAATATTAAAAGTAACTCAAAACATTTGTAATGATTTATGTATATATAAAACACATATCCATGAGACAAATGTTTCGTATCACTACAAAAAATAGGGCAAGTTAGCAGCGGTTAATTAGAAGTAATTTGATAAACTGCCTCTAAATAACAAATATAGAGGCAGTTAAGTTAACCATCGCTCTATTTTTAACAATAGTGACAGTTAAAGTTCTAACCAGCTCTATGTCTAAATTTTTTTAATACGACATGCATAAGATGATTGCACACAGAGAAGCCTCCCTAATTTCCCTCTCGTCGTTCTCCCCCCAAACCGTAACAGAGCTCCTGCAATTTCCCCCACCAACCTTAGCTTCCACTCATAGGAATCTCTCTAAGCATCTACCAATCAAAGTATTTATAAGCTTGTTGGACCAAAATCCCTGTGTTCATCTCTAGAAAACTTCCCTAGCAGGTACGTTTATCGCCAATTTTTTTGCTTTATTTTTTCATTTTGTTTTTAAGTTGATTAGTATAATGAAAATATACATGATATTAGGAGGATTCTTCATGTTTAGGGTTTGAGCCAATAGATAGGCCCTATTTTTCGATATTTTAGGTTTAATATATATAACTGGATTCACAATTTGGAAGAAACCCCATTTTTCTGCTGCATCACAAATGGCATTTTCCACTTCTAGGTCTTCCCAATTAGACATATCAATTATAGGAATGATTCGAAAGTAGGCTACTGCTATAGCTGAATGGGATCGTAAGATTTTACATAATTGTGATGTTTCATTAGGACTTGATGTTACCTCGTCTATATGATCCTTTTAAATGTTTTACCTGAATAGTTTTTTTTTTTTTTTGTCGATGTTATCTTGCTTAATGTCTAATTCCTACCGTTTCAAATTTAGATTGAGGTGGCAAAAGTAGTTGAGACAAAAGTGAACTTGGATCGGCAACTTGACACATCAGCAAGAGGTATTTTATAAAACTTGTAAATAGTTTGTGGTAGGCTTTTTTAATTACCATTTTTAAGAAATGAAATGTTTTGACTATTTTGATGTTGTATTGCTTCTTGCAATTTTGTTGGTTGACAAGTTGCTTGTTGTAACTAAATAGCCTAATTATTCCAGCTGTATACCTTGCTCTGTGTACTTCCATTTTTCCTGTTGGAAAGTCACTTGTTTGCCAACTTTCATCAAAATTGTTCCTCTCTATATATTATACAAGTCAAAATTGATGCTACTGCAGCTCATAATAAATGACATATCCCCGTGGAGAATGTCACGAGTATTATTTCACCAACTCTTGCTTAATCACTGACTTAATTTCACAATGTTCAAGCTAGTCCTGACAACACTGGAAGATTTTCTTAAGGTTTTATTTAGAATGCTGACATAAAAATTTGTTGTATGTGAAAATTAGCTTCGCAAGAACGAGCCCTCGAGTAAAACGAAGACCGAGTCCCACGCTCTAATAGACAGAAACAGCAAAAAAATTATGAGCACCGAGCCCTGCCTCGCTCGTCGCATTACAGCGATGCTGCGAGGAGGTTCGGATACATCTTGCGAAACAACCTCCCCCACGAGGGACGGACCAGCGAGGAAAATCATAAGACCAGGTCATCAAATGACCAGCGACTCCGCTCAAGATCGCCTTCTCGCTACAGCAACGTCTAGTTCGCTACAGCAGAACCCCATTCAGGACATCAAACAGCAGAAGTAAGTCCAACGTCAGCCTAAAGGGACCAATTAGTAGCCTACTTTCTGCAACAGCCGGATTGTAGCCCCTTCCACTGTCTTTTCTCATTTATTATTTGGTGTAACATAACTATAGCTTGTAATTAATGCATACAACCCCTCCTTCCTCTATAAATAGGAATACATTGTTAAGAGAAGGGGGGAAAAGAGGACAATCTTGTAACCAAAAACTCTGCAAACCACTTTACATTAATAAAATCTCCGCCGTGCACGTAGGGTCCGGTACCACCCAGATTTGGCCGAACCATGTTAAACGTGTTGTTCCTTTTTCATCTTCTTCCTCTCGGTCCCCTCTTTCTTTTGCACTTCAAAGGCAGTATTAGATCCTAGAACTCCTACCTGTTGGCTAAAGTTCGAGTCTCCCGTACCAACTAAATTTCACCATCAACATCTTTTGGCACTGTTTGTAGGGATCCATATGCTTTTTGAAGTTTCCATTGTAGCCTAATCATGGCTAGAGGAAGAACAACTCAGAGCCCTATGGTTCTAATTTCTCAGCAGCACACTACTGCACCCGAAACTTAAGAGGTGCAAATGCCCGACCCGTCCTGGTCGGCACTCAAGAATACAGTCAAAGAATTGACTGAGACTGTCAAGGTGCTTGCCCAAGCACAAGTACAAAATGCCCAAAGACAAGAAGAAGTCATGGCTCAACTCCAATAGCTTCGTGAAGAAGCTCAGAGAGAAGTCTGCAACGATTGCAATAGCCAACAACTGGGGGGCTCGTAGCAAGCAGAAAGCTCGATCCCTTAATGTGAAGAACAATGACCGACGATGGAAGAAGTTCTCCGGAGGCTGAAACAGTTAGAAGAGTGCTCTCGGCACCAAAGCGACCAGCCTCGCTATGAGGAGATCTCACCATTTTCTGTGGAGATTGAGAAGCAACCTCTTCCGCAGAAACTCAAAGTGCCCACTATCCCGCTGTACGACAGGAATAGCGACCCAAGCGATCACCTGAACGTGTTCAATACTCAAATGGACCTCTAAACTATCGACCCCCTGGTAAAGTGTCATTCTTCCCTGCCACGCGAGGGGCAATACCACGTACTTGGTTCAGGCACCTCCCTCCGCACAGCATCGACAGCTGGGAGGAATGTCAAAGGAAGTTTGTCGACCAATATCGAGCACTGAAGAAGCAACTCGTGCCTCCCTACCACCTCGCGATGATTTTCCAGTGTAGGGACGAGTCGTGTAAAGACTATCTGGCCCGGTTCAGGCACAAGGCCAACTCCGTAGAAAATCTTTCAGAGGAGAGTGTTCTAACTACCATCTCAGCAGGACTTCATAAAGACGGCAAACTGTACAGGAGCCTCTACAAGTCCCCCGCTCAAGATCTCACTGAATTTTATGATTGGGTGACTAAACAAATAAGATAGGAAGAAACCTTCAGAACGGAGGAATTCAAGTATAAAGTGGGCCATAGTGGTCCCACTACGAGCAAAAAAAGGAGCAGTGAGAGTCATGACAAGCCCACTCCTCGTCTTGCCAAGAAAGCAAAACCTTAGCGACCTAGAGGCCGCTTCAAAAACTATAGCATCCTGTCTGATACGCAGGACAAAATCTTCATCGCAGAAAGGCATAACGAGGATTTTGGAAGGTCTAGGCCAACGAGGATACCTGTCAAGTCCAGGGACCAAAGCAGATTTTGAGCTTACCACAACGAGGTTGGACACACCAGCTCAGAATGCCATGCTCAGAAGAATTTCATTGAAGGCCTCATCAGAAGAGGTCGACTACAGGATTATGTGGCAGGGCCATCCAGGCAACACGTTCAATTGGCTCAGCGAGTTATCACCCAAGAGCCCGAGCCCTCCATCCGAGCCATATTTTAATCCTATAATGCCCAACTGTACTAGTCATCATATGCTAAATGAATGAAGAATGCCGATTGGCTAAATGATATCTAGACGAAGGGATTTCCATTCTACAAACAAAACTCGTTACAGCGAACGATTTTTACCTCACTACAGCGCAACCTCTACAAATAAAATTCGCTACAGTGAATGGTTTTCACCTCGCTACAGCACAACCTCTACAAAAAAAATTCACTACAGCGAATTATTTTCACCTCGCTACAGCGCAACCTCTACAAACACGATTGTCCCAAGCAAATGACTTTCACCTTACAAAAATAAAATTGAGGGTGAGATGGCCCTTGAGCCTACCTTGCAATGCCCAAGGGTGAGACGGCCCGTGAGCCTACCTCGCAGCTACGAAACAACAAAACTAAGGGTGAGATAGCCCCTGAGCCTACCTCATGGTTACAAAAACTAAAAGTTTAACAAATGGTTTTTACCTCGCCATTATCAAAATGAAATCATCATGATCACCCACAGCTGTCATGGGAATGAGTTTCTTGCAGCTTTCATGCAATCAAATTCCCACAAATTTTATGTGAACCTACTTCACTACATTTCATATGAGATCTCTCAAGCGCAGTTCACTCATGATCTCTCTCTCGCCTTAAGTCGAGCAATCAGAAAAATAGCCAACTGGGCTAAAGAAGAAATTCTCATTAAATTATCATGAGTTTACATACAACAATGCATGAATCATTCTTTACAATGTCCAAAAGGAGACGAACTCATCCCACCTAAAGGCCTCAACAAGTAAGGCAACTGTACATCAGGGGAAAAAGACTGAAAGCCCATAATTCCTACAAAAAGAAGCCAAAAAGTCGGCTACCAGTCTTCGGGCTCACAGAAGGGCAGCAGCCCCAGAGTTCCTCCTATATATTCCTCTGGCACATCCTCCTGAGCCACACACAGCAATTCAAAAAGTCATAAAAGTTGTTTAACCAAGTAGTAGCACCATAAGCAATGACCGGAGGAGGTGGCCAGAAGACACTGTGAGAAGCTCGTAGGAACCCGCTAGACAGATCCTACACCGAAGCCACGTGCAACGGGCTATCCACGTCTCCTGCCACCCTGCAATAGGCCATCCACGTCTCACCAAGCTATGTTAGAAGCCAAGACACCAAAGTGCAGAGGGCTCTTCAGTCTCCACCATTAAGTTTTTCTGGAACGAAAGAAAGAATGCCCTAAGACATAAATAGACCCGCTCAACCCTTTGAAGAATCCAGAGAAAAATCTGATCTGATCTTCATCTAATGGTCTGAAACGAGCGGCAATGCCATGCCAACGGCTAAAAATGGAAAACAAGAGAAAATATGGCCTAAAGCAGAATGGAAAGACATCTGACATGACATTTCAGTCAAAGAAGGACACTGGCTAAAGATATGAATCAAGCCTCGAAAGCATGCAACTCGTGGTCCGTGAAGCAAATCGAGAGTTAGGGAGTTTATGTTGTATATGAAAATTAGCCTCACAAGAACGGGCCCTCAAGTATAACGAAGACCAAGTCCCACACTCCAATAGACGAAAATAGCAAAAAAATTCTGAGCACCGAGCCCTACCTTGCTCGTCGCATTACAGCGACACTACGAGGAGGTTTGGATACATCTCGCAAAACAACCTCCCCCACAAGGGATAGACCAGCGAGGAAAATCATAAGACCAGGTCATCAAATGACCAACGACTCCGTTGAAGATCACCTTCTCACTACAGCAATGTCTAGCTCGCTACAGCAGAACCCACAACATCTCCATACTAGACTCCCCCGTTCAGGACATCGAACAGTAGACGTAAGTCCATCGCTAGCCTAAGGGGACCACTTAGCAGCCTACTTTCTACAACAGTCGGATTGTAGCCCCTTCCGCTATCTTTTCTCATTTATTATTTGATGCAACGTAACTGTAGCTTGTAATTAATGCATGGAAGCCATCCTTCCTCTATAAATAGGAATACATTATTAAGAGAAGGGGGAAGAGAGGACAATCTTATAAGCAGAAACTCTGCAAACATTAATAAAATCTTCACCATGAACGTAGGGTCCGGTACCACCCAAATTTGGCCGAACCACGTTAAACATGTTGTTCCTTTTTCATCTTCTTCCTCTTGATCCACTCTTTCTTTTACACTTCAAAGGTAGTATCGGATCTTAGAACTCCTACCCGTTGGCTGAAGTTCGAGTCTCCCGTACCAACCAAATTTCACCGTTAACAAAATTTTTATTTTTTTACTGTGTCTTTTCTATGGCACTTTTTTTCTTGTGCTTCCTATCTAGAAATGGTAAAATCCCTTCTTTGGGCTTTTAGAAAATAGGTTTTTAGCATTAGATGAAAAGTTTATTCCACAAAAAAAAAGAAAAAAAAAAGAAAAAAAATTGATTTAGAGAACTAAATTTAGGGTACCCTCACTGAGATTGTCACTATCTTTGTTTTATGAATCAAATAGTCCATTTGCATACAGTTGCATAGGACATATTCAGAAGATATATTATTTTATTCCTAAGAAGTGCCATATATTAAATTTTGCATCCTTTTATTCCTAAGAGTCTTGTGCATTATGAGTGTTGTATGGAATGTTAGTGTCCATGATGGCTTAAATTTTATATGTTAGACGCAACTCAGTTTTTAAAACTATTCATGTTTTCTAGCTCAGCAACTCCTAGCTAGTTTCCCACGTACATACACTTCTTAGTCAATACTTATGTTGTTTGCTTTGAGTATATTTGCAAATATTTATGTTTTTCTTTTCACTAAAGTTCACTAAAAATATATCAAGTTTGAGCTCCATTATCCTTTCTTCTCTCCTTTTCCAAACAGATCATTTAGTCGCTCTCTTCAAACTAAAAGTCATTTTTTAGCATTGGTTCTTATATATTGTGAAAACACTTGTTTACGTAAGTATTTGACTTATTGGTGAATTGTATACTTTAATGTATAACTTTAGGACATCTCATAAGTGGACTATCATGAAATTTCAGAGATATGTGGAGAATGATCTAAAAGATATAAGGGGCTCAATTCTGCATATTTGTGAAGGCTTTATATTTTTTTTCAAACTATATTTTAGGCTGTGATGATATTTTAATTTATTTATATTGGAATTCCTTTTTTCCAATATTTTATTTGCTCTATTTGTGTTTGTCATTGTTGACTTTGTTTGTTCTTTGTATAATGCAAGACCTATTTGATGTATTGTTTAACTTTTGTGCATATAATTTATTTAATTAGTTTACCACTCTATGTTCAATTATCCAATGGTGTTAAGTTATGGCAAAAAATTATAACTGCTAGAGCTAGAATTGAGAAGGCTAGTGGTGAGTGCCTTACATTTGATCAGCTGGCAAAAAGATTTTTTTATTTAAAAGTTGTGATAATTCTAGCATTCCTATTAAGCAAAAAGATTAAATGTCAAGGGTTTGTTGAAATCTGAACTAGTGAAAGAGGAACCTCAACCATACATTGACTGCATAGGACATTTGCAGGTATATGGTTTTACTTGTTATATTTAACTCATTTCTTATGATTTTTTTTGAAAGAGGAACCTCAACCATACATTAATCAATATGTAATATGCAATCCTTGTTTTACATTCTGAATTATCAGATCAT
>JANHAO010008023.1:0-19630 GCA_026873985.1 Saraca asoca | reverse complement strand
AAAGTTAATACTAATAACATCAATTTTTAATTCTACTAAAGTTGCACGAAATTTTTTTTAAAAAAATTTAATATTTTATATCAAAGAAAAAATTTATAAGTTTTAAAAAATAAATTATTCAAAGAAAAAAAAATTTAATGCTATTACAACGTTTCTTCTTCTATTTTAACTAATAAATTATATTTGAAATAATGATAATAATAATTATTGATTTTAATTAATTAATGATATAAAATTAATATTTAAA
This sequence comes from Saraca asoca, assembly GCA_026873985.1. NCBI lineage: Eukaryota > Viridiplantae > Streptophyta > Magnoliopsida > Fabales > Fabaceae > Saraca > Saraca asoca. The sequence goes on along the minus strand of JANHAO010008023.1, from coordinate 19,383 downwards.
ACATAACGGGTTATAAAACCCGCCTAGGATCGCCTGGTAAATGTCAACTTGGGACTGGGACTAGGACTGGTACTGTAGTAACGCGACCTGGCCCCGACCTGATAAAAAAGTAATCCAACCTGGGACTAACCCGACGTATAAGTTTTACTCATTGGATTAACCTGATAAAATCCGTTAACTCGTTTTGACAGGTGTAACTACTTGGGCCCTTCCACTTTTGTTAATAACTCCTAATTTTGACCTATGAGTAGAAATAAAGCTTTAAGCAAACAGGCTGTATTTTTTGCAATATTTGCTGCTGTATTTGATTGTATTTTTTGCTATATTTTATTGTTGTATTTGCTGTATTTTTTGTTATATTTGTTGTTGTATTTGACTGTATTTTTTGTTGTATTTGCTATATTTTTTATTGTATTTTATTGCTATATTTTGTGTTGTATTTACTGCTATATTTGGTTGTATTTACTGCTGTATTTGGTTGTATTTTTTGCTATATTTACTATTGTATTTGGCTGTATTTACTTCTATATTTAGTTGTATTTTTTGCTGTATTTGATGCTATATAATAACTTAATTTAATTTTATTTTACAGCCATAAGATATAGGAAGCAGATTTGTCACAAATGCAAGACCCTTTTCCTATGATAATCATGACATATAGCCTTAATTTAAACCCTTCAATTATTAAATTATATATAGGGTTATTGAATTCTAACGTTTGACAAACAAATTTTTGAATATTTATTATTAATATAAAATTCGTATTTAATTTTATTTATTTAAAATGTATGTATTTATTATAAATTATTCTTATAGCAGGATAATAGATAAAGGAAATATTAGGACAGGGAAATACTATATTTAGTGGCGATTTTTTGGAAAAATGCTACTAACTACAGCAAAAATCGTCGTTAAAAATGATTTAGAAAAAAATTTGGTCAAAATTGCCGCTAAATGTAACGTAAAACTGCTATCAAAAATAATTTTTTTAAAAAAAAATTTTGCCAAAATCGTCATGAAACGCAGAGAAAATCATCGTCAAAAATATTTTTTTTTCAAATTTTTTTTTAAAACCGTCGCTAAATGTAGTGGAAAATTGCTACTAAAAACAAAATTTTTAAAAAAAAAATTCACAAAACCACCGTTAATACAGAGAAAACCGCCACTAAAATTAATTTTTTTAAAAAAATTTCTCTAAAACCGCTGCTAAATACAAAATAAACTGCCACCAAAACCATTTTTTTTAAAAAAAAAATTTGCAAAACTGCCACTAAATGCAAATGGAATTGCCATGAAAAGCAAATAAAAAAATTATTTTTCTGAAAAAACCATCACTAAATTCGAAAAAAATCACCGCCATGTACAGCCGCCGCTAAATTTAGAAAAATCGCCATTATATACAGCATTTCCGACGGTTTGTAATTATTCTCAACGCATGAATTTGCAACGGTTCCAGAAACTGTCGTGGAGGTTGTTAGCTGCGGTTAAAACCGCCGTTAAATACATATTTTTTTGTAGTGAGTGTTTCTTCATGTATCAAGTTAAAGTTGTAATAAAAAAAATTTCTCATATTCTTCTCTAAAAATATTCTTCAGGTATCTGAGTCAAGTTGTGAAATGGCATCAAATTTGATCTAACTGTAACTTCCTAAACTGAATGACAAAAACTATGACAACTGGAGTGTCCAGTTGAGAGTATTCTTTAAATCCCATGATTTGTGAAATTTGGTAGAGACTGGCTATACCAAAGTACAAGACCAAAAGGAGTTTGATGCACTAGTGAAGACTTAAAAGAATGATCAAAAAGCATTATATGTAATTTTTCAAGACGTTGAAAAACTAATATTTAGAAAAATGTCATATGCAAATATAGCAAAAGAGGCGTGGGATATTTTATAAAAATCCTACAATGGTAATGATCATGTCAGATGAGTGCAACTACAAACATTACAAGACGATTTTGAGTCATTACACATAAACGACCTAAAATCAATTTCAACCTACTTTGATCGAGTTCAATTCATAGTCAGCCAATTGATAGTTAACAGTTAAGAAATTCTAGACACCAAAGTTGTAGAAAAAATCCTGTAATCTTTAACTACGAAGTTTGATTACATTGTTGTAGCAATCGAAGAACTATGAAATACATCAACCACGTCAATGGAGAGGTTGATGGGTTTGTTATGTTCACACAAGCAATAGATGAATTACAAAGGCATAAGCTCAAGTCTCAAGCAAGCTTCGCAAAGCATGGTAAATCATCAAAATCATGAAAGCCACCAAAATGGTCGAGGTTGTGATAGATGAGGACGAGGACATGGAAAAAGTGGATATTCTAATTCCGCCAACAAAAAAAAAATCAAATGATAGTAATTTTCAAAAATATCAAAGAGGTCACAACGGAGCAGGTAACAAATCTAATGTTCAGTGTTTTAGATGCAAAAAATATGGACATTATCAAAACAAGTGCTATACCAAGATGTTGGATGAGTCTACAGAGCATTCAAAGACCATAGATGTAGAAGAGAATCTAGTGCTCGCGTGCAAATCAAATGAGTCAGATATGGAGTATACAGATACATGATATCTTGATACTGGCTATGGTAATGACATGTATGGAAGGAAAGAGCTTTTCTTATATCTAAATGAATATGTACATGGAGAAGTAAATTTTGGGAATAAATCCAAAATTCTTGTCATAAGTAGAGGTGACATCAGTATTAAATCCAAAAACAGTGCAAATGTTACTATTATTGATGTTTATTTTGTGGAAGGTCTTTATTGGAACTTATTGAGTGTTGGCCAACTTTCTAAAAAATGATATATAATTGATATCCAGCATGGAGTTTGCAAAATCAAAGACAAAAATGATAAAATAATTACAATAGTACAGATGACAAATAATATGTTTTCTCTCACTTTGCAAATAGGAACATTGATGAATTTTTTAACAATTTTGAATGATGAAGAATAGTTATGGCATCTTTGATGTGGTCATCTAAACTTCCGTGAGCTGTAACTATTAGCTAAATAAAAGATGGTAATAAGCTTACTAATAATTAAAGCTCCAGATCAACAGTGTGTATGGTGTATTTTTGGAAAATAGTACAGAGACTCCTTTCTAGTTGGAAGAGCTAGAAGGGCCAGGCAACCTTTAGAGTTAATGCACACAAACATCTGTGACCTAGTTGAGGTAGAATCACTTCAATACAAAAGGTACATTTTGATCTTTATGGATAATTTTATCAGAAAGACTTGGGTATATTTTCTTAAAGAAAAATTGGAAGTCTTTGAGAAATTTAAAGAATTTAAGACTTTTGCAGAAAAATAAAGTGATTGTTATGTAAAAACCTTGAGATTTAATAGAGGAAGAGAGTTCATTTCAAATGAATTTTCAAATTTCTACAAAAGTCAAGGGATCTAACGTTAGTTGATAGCCAGTTATACACCTCAGTAGAATAACATAGCTAAAAGAAAAAATAAAGCAATTTTTTAAATGGACAAGTTTATTGAAAGCTAAAACTCTGCCAAAGCCTTTTTGGGCAAAAACTATTGCCCGTGCTATATTTTTGTTAAACAGATATCCCATAAAAATTGTTCTTAGAAGAACCCCAGAAGAAGCTTGAAGCAATAACAAGCTAAAAGTCTCTCTCATGCACATATTTAGGTATCTTGCATATCCACATATTTTGGATGAGCAAAGAAAAAAAACTCGATGACAAAAGCTAAAAGTGCATTTTCATTGGCTATAGTGAAGTGACTAAAGGTTACAAATTACAAAATCTTGTAACAAAAGAAGTGACTGTGAGCAAAGATGTCTAGTTCATTAAAGATGAAGCATGGGCATGGAACCAAACAGATGAATAACAATTAGGTGTCATCATAGAAAATGAACGAAAGTCAACGGAACAGAAAGATCTTCACCTGACAGTTCATTCCCGAAAAGCTTTTATCTACCAACAGCAATTCCAAAGACATCAAAGCATCCTCAATGAACATGAGTGATGCCAGCCCGTTTGCAAGATTATGTGGTTACATATGATAATGATCATAAAGATATATCCACTAATGAAACTATTGTGAACTTTTGCTTTTTACAGATTATTACCCAGTTTCCTATGAAGATGCAAGAACTAATGAACAATGAATTCAAGCAATGCATGATGAGATTCATTTGTAAGAGAAAAATGACACATGAAAGCTAACTACTTTACCACCTAGGAAGAAGCATATTAGAGTCAAGTGGGTGTACAAGACAAAGTACAAGCTTGATGGTCAGGTAGATTACTTGAAGGCAAGACTGGTTGTAAAAGGTTGTAGACAAAGCCTGAAATTGATACTTTAAATATTTGCACCAATTGCCAAAATGGATTCTATTCAGATGATTGTGGCACTTGTAACTCAAAACCAATGGAAAATTCATCAGATGGATGTGAAATCAACATTTCTGAATGGCTTCCTTGATGAGGAGGTCTATGTTGAGCAATCACGTGGTTACATGAAGAAAGAACATGACAAACAAGTTTACAGATTGAATAAGGCATTATATAGGTTGAAACAAGCACCTCATGCTTGGTATAGCCGGATTGATGCATACTTGCTACAACAAAATTTTCAGAAATGTCCTTATGAGTATACCCTATATATCAAGTCAAAACCTAATGGTGATATCATTATTATTTGTATTTATGTTGATAACTTGATATTTACAAGAAATTATAAAGAAATGTTTGATGAATTCAAGGAGGCAATGACTAGCTAATTTGAGATGACAAACATGGGATTGATGTCCTATTTTTTGGACATTGAAGTACAGCAGATGGATGATAGCATTTTTATTTCCCAACAAAAATATGCTAATGATATTTTGAAGCTTCTAAAAATGGAGTCGCTCAAGCATATTCAAACACTATTTGCAAAATAATTAAAGTTGAAGAAGGAAGAAAATGGAGAACTAATAAATCCCATATATTTCAAAAGCCTAGTTGGTAGTCTAAGATATCTGACTTCCACCAGATTAGATATTGCCTACGGTATGGGGATTATTAGCCGATTCATAGAAGAACCTCATTGATCACATTCGCAAGCACGGTACATGAGTGGTATCTATGATAATGAGATTTTTTACTCTTACTCTAACAATTTCGATTTAATGGGATACATAGATAGTAATTAGGTAGGTGATATGAAAAGTCAGAAAAGCATTTCTGGGTATGCTTTCTTTCTTAGACAAGGATTTTTTTCATGGTCCTCAAAGAAACATGTTGTTGCCCTTTCCATAGCGAAAGCGAAGTATATGGTTGCAACTTGTACAGCATGTCAAGCAATTTTGGCTTCGTAGAATGTTCGATGAATTAATATATAAACAGATAGGTCCTATGAAAATTATGTGTGATAATAAGTTAGCTATTTCATTGGCCAAAAATCCAGTTTTCCATTGGAGAAGCAAGCATATTGGCGTTAACTATTATTATATTCATGAGTTAATAAAAGATGGTCAAATTGAACTAGAATTTTGTAAGTCTGTAAATCAAGTTGTAAACATTCTGACAAAACCATTGAAGGCAAACGCATTCGAGAAATCAAAGATAATACTTGATGTTATTTCAAAATTAAATTTAAAGGAGACTATTAAAAATAATCTAAATTAGATTTTGAAAGAAAAAAAATGATAAAGGTCAAAATCTTAAATCATGGAAACTGAAATCTCGGTTATAACAAAATAAAGTTAAAATTTGATATAAGTCTTAAGTTTTTATTTTTGAAATACTGCAGATAAAGTTTAATGAAGATAATGTTAATTTATTGGGATGAAGTTGAAGATTTTATTCTTATCTTATTAGCTATTTTTATCTATAAATATAACTTGTTTCAATTTTTATAATACAATTAAAAAGTAAGAAAGAGAAATAAGATAATAAACTTGTGGGTTATATAGAGTGCATTGTTTCTTTGTATATTAAATTAAAATTGTGATAAAAATTTTTTTTATCATATTCATATTTAGAAATATTCTTCTTTTATTTTATTCTTTTGATTTTTAATAGAAATATTCTTCTTTTATTTTATTCTTTTGATTTTTAATTCCATCGGGCAGCACCGTGAGCATAACCACCAGAGTTGTTAACGCCACCGTTACACAGATAGCAAGCTTGCCATTTATCAGGTGGACAAGGTGCTTCTTCCAATTGACGTCGTCCTTGCCAAGGCCAAGGCACCGGCACCAGCGGCAAAAGGAGATTCACCGAAATCCGATAAGAAGAAGTCATCGTCTTCGAATGAAACTAATAATGACGATGATGGTAATGTTGCAGATAGTAACGTTCCGATGGATACTTCTTCTAGCTCCATGAGTTTGAGCAGAGAGGCCACAAGGTGGGTGTACGTAGTTGTAGCTGCGGCTTTTGTGGCCAGAACGATGGTATGAAACAGCAGAGGCAACAAGGTGAGTGTCCTTTGCTATTTTGTGGTGCCATGATATGAAGAGCAAGTTGATGAGACGGAGGTCAAATATTTTTTGTAGTGCTGTGTTTGGTTCGTCTGACTCTGAGTTGGGTTGAACGGCCAGTGAGTGCCTGTGAATAATTGTTATCTTTCGGCGTCTTGTTTGTACGTAGCATAGGATGCCATTGTTTGTTTTGTATTTATTTTATTTTGATATTTAAGTTGTATTGTTTTCTTGTAAAAAAGTATAAGAAGTGTTTTGCTGTATTTTCTTTTTCAAATGTTGCTTTTTTTTAATTGCAAAAAGTGTGTATTAAATTGGATAATTAAGGGTTACATTTTTGCTTAACATACTCGAATTATCACAAATTTCCTCTTTCCCTTCGTCCCCGGTGACAAAAAATTGTCTTGTGCAATATTTAATTACTTCATGCGAAGTTAGCAATTTAATTTTATGCAGTAACATGCTAAGTAATATCGATTTATGTTGGTTTAGTACATTGATTAGTATTTTTAATTATCAATTATGTCTATAATAATTGATTTTACACTTTTTTCTAAAGATATTTAATTGCATGTTTAAAATCTTTCAAATGGGAAATAATTTTAATTAAATTGAAAATTTTTTTAAATGATTTTTATTTTAATTAAAATTATAGAAAAATAATATTAAGATTTATATTCATATTAATTTTTTTATCTTTATTATTCTTATAAAAAAATTAAAAAAACGTTCATTATTTTATCTTTCACCATTATATTTTTTAATAATTTAATATTAAAAATAATTTTTTATATATTATTTAAATTAAATTAAATTATATACCACTAATTATAAATAAATAAATAAAAATCATCTATCTCATCCGTCCTTGCTTTCTTCCGTAGTATCATTTTATAATTCAGCCTAGACCCTCGAGTGGACTTGCTCGGTACCGTTCTCGAATGGACAATACATTTGACAAACCCTTTATCATTTCACTTTTTGTCTTTGGTATTATCACATTTTTCAGATGGTTATTCTCCTTCTCTTTTTGAAAAAAAAAATATTAAAATAATAAATTTCAATAAAAAATTATATTTTATTTCTTTAAAAATAAAAAATTGATAAAAAAAAATCTAAATCCTTTTCAAATAAGTAATAAAATTAATAATTAATATTTTTTTATTGAATTACACATGTATTATAATTAGAATATATACAATTTTTTCTGAGCAAGAGCTCCAATGGAAAACTATAACTCTAAAGAAAATGTGAAATAACTTATGTTCTATTTCTTCTTTCAATGTAATTCATTATATCTTTAGTAACTTTGGGATTAAATTCTAACCTAAAATAATTTTATCACACTATGTTATCCCAATTATAAGCATGACCGCAGCCTGCTAAAGTGGGTCAAAGATGTCTCATTTTTTTCATTCTTCACCAATGACATTCTCCTACTTTATATTGATGGAGTAATCCGTGATAAAGTTCAATAAATCCTTAAATTGCAATCTAATGAATGTAAGAAATGAAAGAGAAATAATGAGAGAGAAAAAAAACAAAGAAAGTACTAAAAGTTTTTAACGTGATTTGATTAAAGTTGGTTGATCAACTCCTACATCTATGATAGTGTTATTTTTCAATCTTTTTATTGAATATTGAATATGCTTACAGAATATTTGTGTTTCTACGAGAATTTTCCCAATCTAAATATGTCTAAGGATTTGCTTGGGTCTAAAATTAGCTCTCTTTGTTTAGAATTTTGCTCTTTGTTTATAATATTCTTAATCCCTATTTATAATTGCTGGGATATACGGTCTTAACATATTCCAGAAAAGGAAAAATAATAAATTAATAACAAATTGATTCTTGTAAGTTGTTATTTATAAGTTGGCCATACAAGTTGGTCTCGTTATCCGATTTAATCACAATGAACTTTTTGAAAGATGGCTAAAGTGGCATATTTCGACTAGCGAATTGGAGCTCGTTGTCAATCGACATGGAGCTACTACTTGATCGATTCTTGTCCTAAGCTTTTGTCAATCCATTTCCAAAAAATACCCATAATAATATTTATTTCTTCTAAAATAAAGTAATGATTTAATATCATTAAATCAGTTATTTTTTATAATAACTAGTATTTATTAATTTGAATATGTGGTTATTTCTAAAATATATATCACTACAATTATTTAAAAAAAGTATAAAAATAAACTTAAATTTATAAAAGGATATATGCCTTTTTTAACCAAAAAAATATATATATCTTTTTTAATTTATGAAAATTAGTTGCAATAAGTTTGAAACTTTTTTATACCTTTTATAAATAACGTATGTGTAAGTAATGTGAATATATTAAATCAAAGCTTAATACTAAATTAAATATATATTTAATCTTTAAATTATATATTGAACGCGTATGTTTCGGGTATAATCCAATTTTAAAATATATCATTTATTTTAAAATTGTTCTAAGCATAATAAATATACATTTAATTTTTAGGTTATATTGACAATATTTTTTCCTTTTACAAAAAATACAAATCACATTGATATACGTTTAAGGTTTAATGCAATTTTAAAATATATCCTTTATCTTAAATTTGTTTTTATATTTTTTGCAAATAGTTACAATGATATACCTTTTGTAAAAATCACAAATTCAAATTAACAAATATAAGTAATATGTTTAGCATAAATTTAATTAATATGAATTAATTAGTTGAATTGAAATTAAAACATGAAATCAAGTATGACATTAAATAACACAAATTAATTATAATGAAAATATTTATAATAAATATTATTGAGATGCTAAGTCATTTAGAATATGTTTGGCACACTAAAAAAGTTAGGTTATAGGTTAATAAGCTCTTTTCGAGATTTTATAAGTGTTTGCTGGACTAGTATTTTGAAAAATAAAATAAATTCTATTTTGATAAATTTCATGAGGTGACTTATAACTTTTCAAAAATAAACTTTTATTTTTTCTTTAAATTTACCCCAATCCCTTTCAAACACATGCACATCCATTTTTATGTTTTATAATTGCATTTTTTAAAAGATGATTTTTAATCATCAATCGATTTGCAGCTTTATAACATTATATATATATATATATATTTTTTTAATATTATATTATTTTAAATTTTTATTCATTTTATACAAAGTCAAAGGAGATAAAAAAATGAACACTTACATATCATTATATATTTAATTTACATATTCAATATAAAAAATAAATAAATAAATCGATAAATAAATATATAAATATGTTTATCATAAAATATCATCAATTTATTTTAAATAATTATATTTTATTTTAAATATTTTAATTATGTCAATATAATTTAATCTCAAAATAATTATAATTTTTTTATTTCATATATTTATTTATATTAACATATTATTTTATATTTATGATCTAATTTATATGCTTTCAGTTAATAATTCATAATTAATTTATTTTGCATCAAATAGACTTTTAGTTATTTTTCAGGCTGATTTGCTTTTGACTAATTTAAAAAAAAATTAACCACATTTTTAATTATCTATCAAGACATGAATTACAATGTCTAAATAATTTCTCCAAAAATTTGACATCAAACGTACATTCAGAGAACGAAAATTCTGCAAACGAAGAAAATGAAGAGAAAATTTTAGATTAGCAACAGTATACCCAGATGCTGACGGTTGACCAAGAAGTTTGCAGGTTCAAGGCCCAACAACTGCGGCCTGCGTACCCATCGGGGATCTGGCTCACTACAATGTAGCCCGCGCTTTGCAAGGGCTGCAATGTTTTTCCCTACATGTTGAATAGTTTTTTTAATCATTAATTCTTTGTTCCAAATCAATTATTTTCAAAATTGAATTCATTTTATTTATAAATTTATTTTTTATTTAAAATAACTTGAATTCATTTATACTTATCATATATTTCATATCAAATAAAATAAATTTTAATAAATCTTTAATAAATTTAATAGATTTAATAGATTTTATAATAATACAAATATAATTAAAACATTTTCAACAATTGCCACTGAATTTTTTTTTCTTTTTTTAGAGATGGAAGCGTGAAACGAAACAAAATACTCCGAACTACTTTTATTTTTTGCACGGATTGGTAAGGCAAGACCCGGAAAAACTTGTGACAAAATGGAGAAATATTCCACAAATTAAAGGACAAAATTAACCAATTATCAAGAAGGAGCCATAGAACTATCTCACCTAGAATATATCCAACTGAAATAAATTTCGGAGTCACATTTTGCCTACTCAGTATTTGGAAATCAACCAACATAAAACCAAAATGCATCTCAAGTGATAGTAACTTATGATGCGAAAGCAAAACAATCACAGCTCAATGATCTCATTTTATGTACCCTCTTCCACCTACTTGAGTTTCACTCCTAAATCTCCATCATGCACAACCTTCCCATCATAGGTAAGGAGATCTATTCTCAAGAATAAGCCTTAAGTAAACTAAAACGTCTTAACTTACCTATCATTTTCACATTGCCATTATAAAAGGCAGCCCTTTTTCTCCCTTTTCCTCATAGCAAAAACACACAGCAGCAACTAGCTAGTGATCCAAGTGCTCATCCTTGCTCACAACAGCCACAGCTAGCTTTCTTCAATCTTCATACACCGAAATGGCTATTCAAAAAACTCTCCTCTCTGCTGCCTTTCTACTTCTTTTTACCAGCTTCTGCATCACAACCACTTCAGCTCAGCTGCCACCGACTAAAGTTCCAGCAACATCTCCCCCGGCACCAGCATTATCCCAATCACCCGCCACCGCTCCTCCACCAGCGGCAGTGCCTGCTGCGGCGCCCCGAATGAGTACTGTTCCACTCGTCCCCGCCACACCGGATGCCGCTCCGGGACCCATTGTCCCAAAAGCTCCCACAATTGACATTGTCCAAATCCTCAGAAAGGCCAAAAGATTCTCCGTCCTTATCCGGCTACTGAAAACCACCCAATTAATCAACCAACTTAACTCACAACTCATGACTTCAGGTTCTGGTGGTTTGACCATTTTCGCCCCAGAGGACAGTGCTTTCTCCAAACTAAAAGGAGGGTTTCTCAACTCTCTCGATGACAGGCAAAAAGTTGAGCTTTTACAGTTCCACACAATCTCTTCCTTCATTGCTATCCCAAACTTCGATACTCTCACCAACCCTGTTCAGACACAGGCCGGTGACGACCCCAAAAGACTTCAACTTAACGTCACCACTTACGGAGGCAGCACCGTGAGCATGACCACCGGAGTCGTTAACGCCACCGTTACCGGTACTGTTTACACAGACAGCAAGCTTGCCATTTATCAGGTGGATAAGGTTCTTCTTCCAATTGACGTCGTCCTTCCCAAGGCTAAGGCACCGGCACCGGCACCGGCGGCGAAAGGAGATGCACCGAAATCCGATAAGAAGAAGTCATCGTCTTCGAATGAAACTAATAATGACAATGATGGAAATGTTGCAGATAGTACCGTTCCAGTGGATACTTCTTCTAGCTCCATGGGTTTGAGCACAGAGGCAACAAGGTGGCTGTCCCTTGTTGTAGCTGTGGCTTTTGTGGCCAGAAAGATGGTATGAAACAGCACATGAATTTGGATTTAAGGTGAGAATGGGATCCAATATTTTTGTTGTCGACTATATTTCATTGTGATTTGTCATATAATCGATTCACGGTCTCGATCGACTCTTTGAATTCTTCCTAATGATGTAATAAATCCTTTTGTGTCGTTTGTGTGTGGCATAGAATGTCATGTATTTTGCGGATTTATTTTATTTCTATCTCGTCTTACATTTTGTGAATATGTCTTGTATATTCAATTAAACATTCAGTGTGCGTATGATTCCTTCAGTATCTAGATGCCATTTTCAAAGGTGTGGAACTCGAAAATTTTCATCCAGGACAACCACACGCGCGCGTAAAATTGATAATTTGTAAAATTATATGGTAAAGTTCTGCATTTGTCATAAAATTAAAAATTGTAAAACCTAGACTATTTAATAAAAAAAAAAAAATTCACAAGCTTTTGTTTAAGAATATGTCTCGTCATTAAATTTTTTAATTATTTTTTATTTAAATTCATATTTACAAGACATATAATATTCAATTTGAATATCAGGATACTGTCTCATTTACTTTCGTATCCGTTCTCATTTATTTAAAAAAAAATTGGCCTTTTCTAAAGAAAAAAGAAGTGAAAATTGAGAAACTAAGAGACTGGAAAAGTATACAATCTTAAAATTAATTTTCTATCATTGTCTCCAACTCAACTGTAAATTAAATTTCTATCATTACTTCTGTGTAAACTTTTGTAATTTAAATTTTGGTGTAATGAAATAAGTGATAGTATGGAATAATTAATTATATGATTTGATTGAGATTTTTCGTATTAATAATCTATTTCATTTTTTTAATAATTTTTTATTATAAAAGATTAATTAATAAATTATTTATTATAAAAAGAGTAATATTTAACTTATGATTATCTGAAGAAACTAAAGCCTGAATTAGAAACTCATGAATATCATGAATTTTACTTATGCACGTACTTTATTATTAATTATGAATAGATGATAAGTTTTATCTTAACTAAAACCATATTTTTAACCGCACATGTTATTTAAAAATTAGAAAGGATAATTGAGAAGTAAGGTATATGATATTTATATTTTATTATAAATAAATTACTTAATTTTTTTTTTAAAAAGGAAAGGTATAATTGAGAAGTAAGATATTAGAAAAATCTTTTAAGCCAATTACTATTTTAAAATTAATTTCCTGTCATTATCTAAATATTCGTAAATAAATAATAATCTGGAAAAAAACTAATTATTTGATTGAATTGGAATTTTATTTGTATTAATAGCCTGCTTCACTTTTTCTAAAATAATTTCCTATCATTATAACATGCCTTTGTTTAATAACTTGTCATATCATTAAATTTTGTAATTGCATTTCTTTTATTTACGCCCCATCAGAGATCGCCTACTTGCAACATGTGTAATGTTCAATTAATTTGAACATCAGAATACTCTCTCATTTACTTTCTTATTTGTTCTCATCTATTTATAAAAAAAAAAAAAAAATAGCCTTTAAAAAAAAAGAAAGGGATAATTGAGAAACAAGTTATTATAAAAATTGTTTGAGTCAATTACAATTCTAAAATTAATTTTCTATCGTTATTTCTAACTCAACCACAAATTAAATTTTTATCATTATCTCTGTCTTAACTTTTGTGAATTAAGTTCTGGTATCGTGGAACAAGTGGCAATATGAAATAACTAATTATATGGTTTGATTGACATTTTGTGTATTAATGATTCATTTCAATTTTTTAATAATTTTTTTAATTATAAAAGTAATATTTAACCTATGGTTGTATAAAGAAACTAGCACATGAATTAGAAACTTATGAATATCACGAATTTTATTGACACACAAGCCTTATGAATTATGAATAAATGATAAATTTTATCTTAGTTAAAATCACATTTTTAACTCTACATGTTAATTAAAATTTAGAAGGGATAATTGAGAAGTAGGAATTTGATTATAAACCACTTAATTCTTTTTTTTTTTAAAAAAAAAGAAAGGAATAATTGAGAAGTAAAATATATAAAAAAAAAAAAATCTTTTAAGCTAATTACTATTCTAAAATTAATTTTCTAGTATTATCTATAAATTTATAAATAAGTGATAATCTAGAACAACTAATTATTTAGTTCAATTGGCATTTTATATGTATGAATAGCCTATTTCATTTTTTTTAAATAATTTTCTATCATTACTATAGTTTGATTGGCAATTGGAAAATGATAAAAAAAGATATAATTATTTAGATTTTGATTTTTAAATTGAAATATTACTCTTTATTTATCTTTATTCTTTTTCTTTTTAACTTTATGATAATTGATAGAAAAAATTGAGAGACCAAAAAAAAAAAAATATTACAACTCTGATCTAATTTCATTAACTCTATTCATCTATTGAGACTTTTTCTGCCGTTGTTCTTGCTTCAAGTTGGAAAGATCTTCTATTTTTGTAACTACAAGAATCCATGATTAAGTATAAGTAGTTTGCATTGTTTATTTTTTTTTTTTTTTTTGGGTCCCTTAAACACTTTCAGCGTGATTGGTAGGAGGGAAATGGCGCAGAAAAGAAAATTCCCGCGGAAAAAAAACGCGGAAAAGGGTTTTCCGCTGATTGGTTGGAGCGCGGAAAACACGCAGCGAGGAAAACCAGCGGAAAAAGTGGACGTGGGGCCCGCAAATTTTTTTCCGCTCAAATGTGCGAGGAAAACGCAGGGAAATTGCACAGTACCCCCCATTGTCCCATTTTTCCGGTTCGAACCCGAGAAGCCTCCATTTCTTCAGAAACTGCGTTCCTTCCTCATCAGACTCCATTTTCCCCTTTTCTCTCTCCCAGCGCCACCGCAGGTCCCCGCCGTCGTCCTCCTCCGGAGAAGCCTTTCACCGCAGCTCGTCGTCGTCGTCGTCCGGAGAAGAAGCTCGCCGAACCCACAGCTCCCATATCCGTCCGCCGACTGTGGGTTAAAAAAGTTTTTCAGTTGCAAATTATTTTTTCTTATTTTTAAATTTATTAATCTAAGTCATTATATTATAAATTTTTCATATTTGATGTACTACAAAAAATAAGAGAAGACAATTCATATGGTTAAAAAAAAATTTCAGTTGCAAAGTTGCTTATTTACATTAATTATATATTAATATTTTAAAAAAATAGGAGACATTATTAATAATATAATTTGTTTTAATAGTTATTTCATTTTCATTAAAATAGAAATTGTTTTTTCTTATTTTTATATTTATTCATGAAATCATTATATTATAAATTTTTCATGTTTGATATATTTCAAAAAATAGGGGAAATAATTTATATGGTAAAATTTTTTTTCATTTTCAAAATTACTTATTTATATTAAATTATATATCAATATTTCAAAAAATGAAGAGAAATTATTAATCATATAAGTTATTTTAATATTTACTTCATTTTTATTATAATATAAATATTTTACCTTTCTTTTCTTTCTTCTCATTTTCCTTCTAACCAATCAACAAATTTCTCCTTTCTTTCTTTTTATTTTCCTTTCAACCAATCAATAAAATTTTCTTGTCTTTTCTTTCCTTTTCTTTCCTCTCATTTTCTTTCCTCTACTTTTTTCTCTCCTACCAATCATACCCTTTAGGATGAATAATTTTGATATTTAAAATTTTCATTTGTCATTTATAAGTTGATCATTTTAGGCATCCATTCATTACATTAATATGAAACCCTTTTCTACAATAAATCAATAAAAAAAAAATTTATCTAAACTTTGTATTTGGAGATGGTAAGAGTTCATGTCTTCGTAATGGAGTTTATAGTTTAAAAGGTTATTTAGTCTACAGTTAGACTAAAGGATTAGATTAAGCAATTGTGTTACTTTTATGTTCAAGTAAGAATGGTTCTTTAGAGAATGGTAGCAATGTTTTCAGCCAAAAATAATCAAGGTTGAGACACAAGCAAAGATATTAACAGACAAAAAAGAATGACTCACATAAAGGTGAAGCCTTTTCCATATGAACATTCTAATGAATATTCTCATTTTCATGAATGTTTAATTTTTTTAAGTATTTTTTTTATTGTCCTGGGCATTGAGGTGACTCCCTTAGAAAGTGGCCAAGAAAAACATATGCTTGGGAAGCAAAGTGTGACAATATGTACGAGTCCAACTTGTGATGCTTTTATTAGATTGAAGCTAAAATTGAGTCTTTTGTAATGAATTTTCATTTGTATCACACATGTCAAGTTTACCTGATTTTTATTTTATTGGATGATTTGAAGGTACATATTTTACAAGTTCAAAGAGGAAGATGCTATTTGAAAAGCAAAGTATTAAGAATACAAATACAACAGCGCAGCCATGGATTCGACTAATAAGAAGGATGAATTGATTTTAGGATTTTATAAATTTGAAAACAGTTTTTTTAAAATTCCCTTTTTAGTTTTAACAAAACTAGCAAAAAGAGTTAGAAACAAGAAATGTGTAGCTCACACAATAATTTCAGAGAAACAATATTCACAATATCAATTATTCAAATTTACCAAGAAAAATAATGAATCATAACAAAATAAAGTGCAAAATATAAAAGAGTAGGGATATAGAGATTCAAATGCATATTTATAGTAGTTCCCCTTTGAAAAATTGTCTCCAAGGTATACATCTACTTCCAAGCTCTCAACCAAGCTCAAATCCACCAAAAATAGCAATCTTTCCAAGTTTACATAGGTACTCAGAGAAGCTGTTACAACAATTGTTCAATCATAATCGTAAACCCTTTGAAAATCTCACTTAAAGAAGAAAAAGAAAGAGCTCAATGATTTTTCAGCCCTAGGTATGGCTAACCCTACAAAACCCAGTAGTGTTTGAAGTGAAAATAAGAGACAGTTCACATTACAAATTGAAGTACTAAAGGAGTAGATTCACTCAAATTTAGCTTAATTAAAGAGATGAAGTAAAGATTGGATGAATTGGGTAGTGTTTACCTCTTAGAAGTTTGGGTTTCGCACAAAGAAAAAGTGTGAAATGGGTATTTATATCAAGTGAACATAGCACATAGCAAAATGACCATTATTTGAAAATTTAACCCTTATAATCAGAACTATAATCATGATCACGAATTTAAATTTTAAATTTTTCAATAGAATCATGAAAATCAATTTGAAGTTCCAATTAGAATAGCGAAAATTAGTTATGAAGGCTTCATTTGAATTGTAGAAAAATAGTGTAAATACCTATTCAAATCACCCTGAATTGCAAAGTTTCTACTAGTCCTGAAATGCTTGCAATCAGAATTACAAAAACATGTGTAAACTTCCGATTCAAATCACTAGACATATTTTACTTGCCCTATTCTTACGATCATAATAGTGAATGCATGCAAATGGTCCAATTCAAATTGCAGGCTTGGAAATTGAAAAATAAATTTTGAAAATTCATTTGAAAACCATTTCACCTTATAATTCAATCCAAAAACATAATTCCAAGCTAAAAGAATATGATAAATCAATTTAAAATATATTGGAATGTTTTTGGTGAAACTTTTTTTCAAAAATTTTATAATCAAAACCATGAGACAAACCTTGTAAAAATAATTCCAAAAATTTAAACTAAATTCTAATAAATCTAAACCTTTACAATTTTGACTAAACAAGGCCTAAACTAAGTCTTCAACAAGAAATCCAGGGTCATCTAAGATTAATCCATTGAAATTAAATCAAATAAGATCAACCAAAATTATTTGTTATTATTAAAACACAAATTTACTCAATTTAGAAAAAATAGGAGCTAAGGATAACAATCTCCTCCTTTTTAATGATGATAAATAAATTTTCGGTTAGAAAGGAATCAATCAACAAATAGAACCAATAACACACTTAAGAATAAACAAGATCATTAAGACTCCCCCTCAAAATAATAACTCTCCCTAAAGGCATGCATAACAAATTTAGCACACAAATAACATCCCCAAAATACATAAATACTCCCCCTTTTGACATATCAAAAGGAATAAATCAAAAGACTAAGCAATTTACTAGAAAGCAAGAATAATATTGAAATTGGCCAAAATATCCATAAACATCCAAAAAATCCATAACAGAAATCAAAGTAATAAACTATCTAGCGAAAGATAAAACAAGTCTTTGTCATAACCCACCCAGGAGGTTCGTGACTGGTATAGAAGGTCACCTGTAGGAAATCTCCTACAAGCCTAACTATACATTTTAACTCATAGATACACATCTATTTCTGTCAAAAATTCGATAGAGTTTCCCCTATAATCTGGATGCCCAGGCTCAAGGCGTTAATACATAACAAGGGTCATACGCCCATCAAAACCTGTATAACAAATAAATAGACATGTAATGGCCCAGACTAGACAATAATAACCTATTGGGTATCCAGGACTCAATCACAACATAATACAAGAAGTATTTCTATCTAACAGCCAAATCATAATACAAGGCATTCATAGACAAACAATGTAGACTATATGCCTAGTAAAGCATATGTAGCATCAACCAAACACGTAGTGACCCAAATTGGATATTCATCCTACTAAGTATCTGGAACACAACTAATACAATACATGATTATTATTTTGCCAACTACGATTTTACTAATTACTGTTGATATACATTTACTATTTTATATCTTTTACCTCCATTTACGGAGGTTCTAGAAATTTTAGTGAGCAAGTAGTCCCACCAAAAACTGAAGTTTACTTTACAAATCGATTACCTAAAATCCATCAAAAGACTTATACTTTTGAATCTATATATTTCTATCAAATGAAATTTTCATCAAAATTAGACTTTTCTGAAAATTCTTTCATACTCTTTCTTGTAAGAGAAACCACGTATTTAAAATAGCTTTTTCATATATCAATTAAAATATTTTAAAACATATTTCTTTTCTTTAAAGACATATTAATTGGATCCAGATAATTCCAATAGGTAACCAGAATCGATCAGATCTCCCTTACCATCCACAACATCAATCAAATTTATCATTTAATTACACCCTCCCTCTTATTGCTCCAACAGACACTAAGTGGTCACAAGTACACCTGAGAGTTTCTTAGGATTATCCATTGATTTCGGACCCAAAGGAATCCAACAGGGAACTAGAACTGGATCTATAAGTCCAACCGCATCAAACCTAGCTAGATTACCCCCTTATTTCTCCTACAGAACAGAACTGATATACACAGATGTACTTGTGAGTTGTCAAGGAATTACCAATGGATCCTTAGTTAAATAAATTATTTTAAATTTAATATTCGGTGAACAATAGTGTCAAAATATATATTTAAATCAATCAAAGTATTTTCAAAATCAACTAAAGGATTTCTATTTTCTTTTTCATTC
>JANHAO010008022.1:0-19629 GCA_026873985.1 Saraca asoca | reverse complement strand
TTAATATTCATAATTTATAGGAAAAATCTTTGCAATAGTTATTCACTTAAATGCTTTTGGATGTTACTATTTATTTATGTCTTGGCTGGATGGGAAGGTTCAATAATTGATTCTAGAGTGCTAAGGAATGCAATTACTCATCCTAATGGTCTAAAAAGTTCCACAAGGTACTATATGAGCAAAAAAAAATCAATTGCAGAAAATGTATCTTATTTTATTTTGTACAAATACTTAGTTTTTGAATTAATTATAGGCTACTATTACTTATGCGATGTTGGATACATGAATGGGACTTGGTTCCTTACACCATATTGAGGGCAATGGTATCACTTGAGCAAATCAAGAGATAAGGCATAACCGGCCACACCCCAAAAGTTATTTAATATGAAACATTCATCGCCTAGGAATGTGATAGAAAGGATATTTGGGCTACTAAAAGGGCATTGGAAATTCTAAGGACCAAGTCATTTTACCTAGTAAAGGCACATGGTAGAATGATTATTGCATTCTAATTGCCCCAAGGCTCTACATGAATAGTTTTGATGATGATAAATGGCAAATGGTGAATATATATGTTCAAATAGCATTGCATGTCTTTGTGCTATATCATATTCAATGTGCTTAATGCTAAGTGTTAACAAGAATGCTATGTTATGGTTAATGAACATTTGTGATAAGATTGCAATGCATGCTCTTGTACTAATTTGTTGTAGTTATATATTTTAATTATGCATTATGATAAATTAGATTGGACTAACTATATAGATTGTAAAGTTTTATATTTATTTTATAGGATCTTTTGAACCTTTACTTTTTCATGCTTTGCCAAAAGACAATGTTGTTCTTTCCTTTTGCTATCAACCTTAAATCTTTAGCCATAGGTGGTCTCCAAAGTATCTAAAATATCCTTTGTTGTTCTACACTTTGAAATTTTTTGAAAATTCATTGGCAGGTAATGTAGTTACAATAATCCATTTGAGTTTAGAAGCAAGAGAGTTTTTTCTTTCTTCTTCATTAGTCCACAAAAGTTTAGATTTTGGTTCAAGAGTTCCATTGACACAAATTATAGGATATTTGTAACCTGATTCTAAAATTTCTAACAATTCAACATCTACAACTTTAATAAAAATCTTGATTTTAAATTTCCAAAAATCAAAGTTTTCATAATCAAAATAAGATGTTGTTCAAAGATAGGCAATCAAAGAAAATAGATGAGTTTGAATCCATATTTTGTTCAAACAATGGAGTATCAAGAGGCAATGCTCTGATACCAACTGTTAGGTCTCTAAAAGAGTAGCTAAAAAATTGTGGAATTTAAATGGATCTTGCCCTTTTCTCATTGGAGAATTTATATATGCCTTTGTTTTATTTTAATCTAATATTTAAACAACAAATATGATTATGATCAGCAAAATCAAATGTAAAACAATAGAAAATAACAATTAAGATGTAAGAATAAAAATTAGTAGACACAGAGTTTTTAAAATGGTTCAACTTTGTTATGGGCAAAATCTAGTCTCACACAATAAAAAGGCAAGAGCCCTGTGAAGACTGAGAATCAGTTAGAAATAGCCCAGCTCTTTAAAGTAGCTCCAGCTCGCTAACCAAGAGGTTGGGATGCAAGTAAGGCTCGAAGCAGCTCATTGGAGCCTAACAAGAGCTAAGCTTACTTCGCTAAGAGAAAGCCAGCAGTGGCCCCAAGCTAAGCATTTCAGCTCACAAGACTGGGTGTATTGCCCAATTAAAGGTTTAACGAGATGAGAACATTAGACAGGCCTGCATCAGGTCTCAAATCTAGCTGACATATGGGGCCTGCCCATAGAAAGCCATCTATGAGAGCCAAATTGTAGGAAGATAATTGTCTTGTACTTTTAATGTTTGTAATGATATATTTGTAATATGTAAAATTACAATTGTAACCTTCTTCCTTCTATAAATAGGAAGAGGAAGACCTTTGTAGAATATGCTGCAAATAAGATACTGAAACTCTATAGAATTCACTTCAAATTAATAAAAGCTACCATAGATTTAGCATCCAGTACTATCTGGATTTAGCTAAACCACATTAAAAATATTACTCTCCATTGCTCTTCTTCCTCTCCACCAACCCCGTCATCTTCTCCACCTTTCACTTTCTCCTCCAAAGAGTAGCTTGGGGATACAAGAACTTCACTGGTTAACTGGAGTCTAGTAGAACCAATTTTCACCGTCAACAAACTTGAATTGAAATCATAATTCAAGTTGACTCCACTTGATCTTTCTCAACCAAAAGACCTCTTGAATTAAAAACAAAAACTATCAGGATTATCAAGCTCTTAAATTGATAGATTTACAACAAACACACAAGAATTTGATAGGCTTCTTGCTAACCTAAAAGAATTGGGACAAGCTCTTCTAAACCTAAAGAAAAACAAAAGATTAACAGGTTTTTGCTAACCTACACAAGATTTCTAAATCCCTAGAAATCTTAAAAGTAGAGAGACAAAAATAAGAAAGGATGTAAGAAATACAATACCAGTGTTTGAGATGAAAATCTTAAACAAACTAAGATAAACTCAGGTGATCTTTGATTCAAAACTCTTGTAGAAATCTCAGAAGTTTGATAAGGTAGAGAGAAAAATGGTTTTAGCTCTTTTTCTAATGATTTCTATTTGAACTATGAAAAAAAAATGATGAAAGATCGTTTATATAGTAGAGATGGTTATGTAGTTACAACTATTGTAACCATTTGTAACAGAATAACTAACTTTCAATTAGTACATCGATTATCGTTTGTTATTTACTAACTCATCGGTGTGGTCATCGAAGTGCAGCCTATTATTTATAGCTTGCGTATCAATTACTGCATCGTAGTAGCTATTTTTCTAAACATTTGGCTTAACAAAGTTTTGAAAATTGTTCTATATCAATTCGATGTGAACATCAATGTATATAGAAATTTTAAAGATATAAATCGATGTATGAATTGAAGTATGAAGTGAAAAATAGTTTTGTAAAATCTTATTTTCTTCAAATAGTTTTTCTACCTCATTGTTCAGTTAGGAAGATTTGGATCAAAAATCAATTGAGTTTATTTATAAGAGATCCTATTGAAAATAAAAATAAATTCTAAAACTAATCTTGGATCTTGTTGAGTCACAAATAGTTTGAATCCTGTAAAATAAATTGACACAAACAGTGAAATAATATCAATAATATGAAAATTGATTAAAATTGTTTTTTGATGTAAAATTATTTTTCGGTATCAAAATAATCTAGTTCGCTAAACTAAAAAAACTAGTAAAATTTTAATAAGGCTAACATTTCCAGTGGATCATAGACCTCAAATTAATAAATTATTTGAAAATGTTATGCAACTAAGTCTCTCCACAAATAAGAGACATTATATTGATATCATAATATCAATAATCTAAACATAACATAAAACATTCTCGGTAGCATAAGCTTCAAAATAATGACATTTGTATAACACGAAATCCTTACTTTTGTGAACAATAATCATTACAATATGTGTAAATATGCTCAATCATTTTCATATTTATTCATCATAAAGCAAAATGAAATCACTAGTTCTAATAATGTAAATCAAAATAAAATGCAACATTTCATCACGACAAATCATTTTCATACGTATATATAATGTACAGTTGAACTTTCAAAACAAGTTATCATAAGAAAATCCCATTATTCATAAATCATAATAA
This sequence comes from Saraca asoca, assembly GCA_026873985.1. NCBI lineage: Eukaryota > Viridiplantae > Streptophyta > Magnoliopsida > Fabales > Fabaceae > Saraca > Saraca asoca. The sequence goes on along the minus strand of JANHAO010008022.1, from coordinate 15,925 downwards.
TCCATATCCTAAAATTATTTCATATTGCAAATGGGATTTATCAAAAGAGCCGGATTATCCACTCACCTTAGAAACTCTTTAAAGATCAAATTTCCCTTCAAGAGGATTGATTAATATGACACGAAGATTCATCAAAGTGCTAGATCAACTAGCTTGGAAATTCAAGCCACTCAACCTAGTTAGGTATAATCAACATCAAAATTAACACTTGAACTTAATTTTAGAGTCTTCTAACTAAGCACACCTACTCACACTAACACTATGCTTCAATATTTAAGCTAAAATTTCAAAATCAAGTCATAGAGTCACCTACTTGGATATTTAGGTAAATCTCAAAAATTTGATGTTGATGTGCTTGGTTCTTTAATAGGAATTTAATTAAATTAAATCAACAAGAAAAATTTTAATTTTCTTCAGCTTTAAAGGTAAGGGTTTCAAGCCAGATCTACTTGAAAATTTAATGCAGACTTGTTATAAAATATTTTTTTTGTTTTAGGAATACTAACCACTATCCAAAGTCTAAGTGGGAAGCTTAGAGCCGGTCGAATCATCACCAAAAAAGCTAGCTCAAGTTCGACTGAGATGGTGCCAGAGGAGAAGTCGAGTTGTTGATGTCGATTTGTGGAGGCCATCAAAATTAGAAATTTATAAACCAAAGCTACCTAAACTGCTTGTAACATAAGCAATACCGGGTCAAGCCCTTGGATCATTTGGTGGATAATATCAATCAAAATAGGAGCTGGAAATGGGGGGTTTGGCAAAAACTAAACTACAACTACACTACAAAATAGAAACAAAATGACAAATAAATAAGCAACTAGCAAAGGGAATTAACTTGAGATTAATGCATCCTTTATCACTAAATATTTATCCAATTGTTAATCATTTCTATGGCTTAAAACCACAGCAAGAATCCTTGAAAAGGATTAATGAGTCTAATCAAAACTCAGCCACAAACAATCCATTAAGATCTCAATACATTGCTTGGTTTTCCTATCCTCTTCTAAAGGTGATTAACAAGATCTCAATAACCAAATTAACATCTAAATCAAATGGATCTATTCAACTCAGATATCACAAAAAAAACAAAGAGGAAAGGATGAGAAATGACCAGCAAATGAATGCAAGTTGAAAGGAACAAGATCTCCTCATTAATTTTCAAGTTTTCAGCCCCTTGGATTGGTTACAAGATTTAGCTTTCCATAAAGGCAGAAAGTTACAAAAAAGAGGAGAGCAAAATCTTGCTCTCTGCCTCTCAAAACTCTCCTAAAATCTACTCTAAAAACTGAACAAAAACTCTCTCTCAAAATGGCTTTGCCTGGGTAGAAAGAAAGAAGGCAGCTGCTGAGTTGGTAGAGTAGGTAGAAAGCTAGTCTGGTTGTTTCTGCCTCTGCCCTTGTGTGTTCTACTTAATTGCAGATTGCGTTCTCTACTTCTTCTTCTGACTTACTATGCTCCAGTTGGGTGAGTGTGTGCTGAAACAAGAGATGATGAATTGGGCTCAAGATCCATGCCAATTGGAGCCTTAAAATCTAATTTTATAGAGGCCCAGTCTATCAGCATTCTACCCTTGAATTGCAGCTCCAATTGCATGCCCAATTTTGCTGGATTCAAGTATGAAAGCCTTCATGAAAGTTGTAGCCTTATGTCTTAGCTTCCATTTTGGCTTAGCTTCACCTCATTTGGACTTGTATAACTCCATATATGGCTTGTTGAATGCTCATAGGTCAAGCTACTCGGTATAGGCTGAGGCAGAATTCTGGTGTCAATTTCAACTCCAAATTCAGATAGCCAATCATATGATTCAGCCATGGAGGTCTTCATAAGTTGGTAGAGATATGTTTTAACTTTCCTACAAGATAAGAATCACATTAATTGGACAAGTGTAGCTTAAGATATGGCCAGAATTCAGAAACTACTCAAAATGGCCAAATTATGCATAATTTCTTCTAATGATCCAATTGGCATTAAACCATAAATGCATGCTAACACAGCTAGAAGTAAGCAATTTTGAAGCTTAAAAAGATTAGTTTGAGGACAAATAAATGCATGAAATATTGTGTTATCAAGTTATTGCAGAGTTGGTCCACAGAGGAGGGAGCACCAGAGAGTGACCAGAGGATAACCAGTGATCAAACCTTGTTGGATGGTAGCAAGTTGAAGAAGAAATGAAGTCAGCTGAGCAAAGGGGAAGCCAAGTAGCACGAGTTCTAGAAAAATAGAGAATGCACGAGGAGGAAGAAGTTACTGGGAAATTTTATAACATAAAATGAAATGGGGCAAATTGCAATTTTGCCTATTAACTCAGTAGCATCTTCAAAACGGTCCTTTTGGAAAAAGGAAAAAAATAACATTATAGGCCCGACAAAAAAAAATTAAAAACTACACTTCAATCTCTCAGAAAAATATTCTCTATTTTCCCTTTCTATTTTTAAGGTATTACAACATCATTTTTTTTGGCTTTTAAATAGTTTTAGCTGACAATTTTGTCGCAGTAACTTTTACAAATCAAATCCTTTTCCATTTATATCAATTTTTTTAGAATATTGTCAACCTAAAAATTTTAAGGATATAATCTTTTTTGCATTTTAGTCCACTTTAGCGAATACTTGGTGCCAAAAAACTTTTAAGGATCAAATTTCTCTTTAATTTTTATCACGTTTTGGGGTGACAATATTTTGCACACAAAAAAATAGTAACCAAATCTTTTTGCATTTCAACCCATTTTTTGTCATTATTTTAATCTAAAAAATTTTAAAAAATCAAATTTATTTTTTCATTTCAGTCCATTTTTTGTGAATGTTTCAAGAAAACATATTATAAAGATAAATTACTTTTTTCCATTATAGTCCATTGTTTGTTAACAATTTGTGATAGCTTTTAGAGATTCAAACCATTTATTTTTTAATTCGTTCTTAGTGATAACTTTTTTTCAGCAAAGTACCGTGTATTAATCAAATAATTTTTGCATTTCAGTCCATTTTTTGTCAATATATTGCGACAAAAGCTTTCAAAGATAAAAATTTTTCACTTTTTTAATTCATTTTGGATCACAATTTTTTGCAATAAACTTATATTGATTAAATCCTTTTACATTTCTATCTACTTTTTTCAAAAATATCTTAGGTTAAAAAAATTTTAAAGATGAAATCATTTTTTCATATTATTCCATTTTTTGTGAATATTTTGTGCAAAAAACTTTTAAAGATGAAATCCTTTTACTTTTGTATGAAAACTTTCTGCCAAAGACTTTTAAAGGTCAAATCTTTTGGCATTTCTATCAATTTTTTATCAATTCTTTGAGCCAAAAATCCTTTGACAATAAAATATATTTTTTTTAATTTTAGTCCTTTTTTTTGTGAACATTTTGTGAAACTAGGCTTTCAAACATCAAAATTTTTTAATTTTTCATGCTTTTTGGATTACAATTTTGTGCAAAAAAAGTCTAAAGAAAAATTTCTTTTATCATTTTTTTGTGAATATTTTGAGTTAGAAAATTTTTGAATCATAAAATCTCTTTTGCATTTCAATTCATCTTCTATGAATATTTTGTGACAAAAACTTTTAAACATCAATTTTTTTTTTTTTTTTTGCTTTGAAATAGTTTTGGCTGAAAATTCTTTATAACAAATTTTTAAAGATCAATTCCTTTTATGTCAAAGTTTTTTTTTTTTTGTGAATATTTTTCAACCTAAAAATTTTTAAGGATATAATCTTTTTTGCATTTTAGTCTAGTTTAGTGATTTCTTAGTGCCAAAAAACTTTTAAAGATCAATTCCTTTTTAACTTTTATTATGTTTTCGGGTGGAAATTTTCTACAAAACTAAAATTTAGTAACCAAATCTTTTTGTATTTCAACCCATTTTTATGATAATTTTAATCCAAAAAAATTTTAAAAAGTCTGATTTGTTTTTGCATTTCAGCCCATTTTTTGTGAATGTTTTGAGAAAAATATTATAAAGATAAAATATTTTTTCCATTACAATCCATTGTTTGCAAACTTTTTTTAACAAAACATTTAAAGATTAAAACCTTTTACTTTTTAATTTGTTCTTACCCATAATTTTTTGGCAAAATACCACATATTAATCAAATATTTTTTGCATTTTAATCCATTTTCGGTCAATATATTGTGACAAAAACTTTCAAAGATCAAAATTTTTCACTTTTTAATAAAATTCATTTTGGGTCACAATTTTTTGCAATAGACTGATATTGATTAAATCCTTTTACATTTCTATACAACTTTTTTATAAATATCTTAAGTTTAAAAATTTTTAAAGACAAAATCATTTTTTCATTTCATTCCATTTTTTGTGAATATTTACACAAAAAAATTTTAAAGATCAAATCTTTTATGAAAACATTATGCCAATGACTTTTGAAAGTGAAGTCTTTTCTCATTTTTGTTAGCTTTTCATCAATATTTTTGTAATACCTTAAAGTGGAAAAATATATTTTTTTAAAGGGACCAAAGTACAGGTTCTTAAATTTTTGTTGGGGCCATAATGTGATTTTTCCTTTTTCATGAGGGATTTTTTGAAGATGTTGCTGGGTCAACGGGGTAAAATCATAATTTTCCCGATTTCATTTAAGGTTATATTTATCCCTAGTGTGGCTTTCTTCTTCATGTGACTACTTTTCTCCCATTCGAAACCCCTCCCCTGCTTCTACTGCTTCTACATTCGGTCGTCCACTGCTTTAGCTCGCTATCATTTGGAAAGCTTTGACAATCCTTCCTCTTCTAATTGCTCCTCTAGCTTGAAACCCTTACCTTTAAAGCTAAAGAAAATTGGAATTTTTCTTGTTGATTTGCTTAAGTTAAATTCCTATTAAAGAACCAAGCACATTAACATCAAATTTTTGAGATTCAACTAAATATCCAAGTAGGTGGCTCTATTACTTGATTTTGAAATTTTAGCTTAAATATTGAAGCTTAGTGTTAGTGTGAGATAGGTGTGCTTAGTTAGAGGACTTTAGAATTATGTTCAAGTATTAATTTTGATGTTGTTTAAACACAACTAGGTTGAATGGCTTAATTTTTCAAGTTAGCTAATCTAGCACTTTAAAGGGTGAGTAAATAATCTGACCTTTTTGATAAATCCCATTTATAATATGAAATAAATTTATGATATGGATTTTTATGATTTGTGAATGATGGGATTTTTCTATGTTGACTTGTTTCGAAAGTTTAATTGTATGTTATATATATATATACATATGAAAATGATTTGTTATGGAGAAATGATGCATTTTATCTTGATTTACATTATTCAAAACTAGTGATATCAATTAACTACATGAAGTATGAATATGAAAATGATTTAGATTATTTATGCATTTTATAACGATTATGGTTTTATGAAAGTGAGGATTTCATAGTATGTGATATAGAAATGTTATCATTTTTTTTAAACTTATGCATTTTGGAACTAACGATTTCATGTTATTATTGATATTATGATTTAAATAAAATATCTCTTAATTGAGGTGAGACTTAGTGGCATAATGATTTCAAATGATTTAATGAATTAAGATCCTAGATCCACCAAAAATTCATTGGTAACCTTAAGTGCACTTGTGGCTAGAATATGTGATGGCATAATAAGGGGTGCAATTGGATATGTGAATATTCAACCAGTGTGTTGGGATGGATTAGGATGAAGTTTATGATGTTATGCTTATAATGTTTTGGTTACCTCTAGGAATTGTCCTTTAGGATTCCAATTGAATGTTTTGCTACATGTGTATTGCTATATTTTCGAAAGATTTAATGAATTTCTTTCATGTTTGCATCAGGATGGATATTTTTCATAGTAGCATACTTTGTTGCTTATTTTCATGTTGTTGAATATAATATTTTTAATTATTTAACATTCTTGATGGATGAAAGTTTCCAAATCTATGCTGAGGTTATGGTTTTTGAATAGGTAAGCTTATTTTCATGACTACACACATATTTTGCTCTTGGGATTTTGCATATGATTTATAAATGAACTTTTTGGTTTTTTATAGTATTCTCTACTCACTGAGTTTCTATGAAACTCACCCTATTTTTCTATATATATATATATATATATTTCAAAGCTCAAGGACACCTTCACTATTCCTCCACCTTACACTGGGACAAGATCTACTTATTGATCGAGTAGATCACCTTTTGTGAAGTTTAAAGGTATATTAATGGTGAACACCTTGGTAGTTGATAGGATTATGATATGCATGTATTTTAATTGATGTGTGCCCAGTAGGATGTGGACTGTGTAATCTAAGCCATTGTGATTTTTTTTTTTTGCCTTATTATATAGGATGTGTTAGGTGTGTAGCCCTAATTTCCTATAAAGGCCTTGAGTCCAAGTGTCAAGAAATAGAGGAAACTCTGCCAAATTTTTAGTAAAATTTGATGTGTAAATACTTATCTATGCATTAGTGTAATTATGGGTCTTTGGTATATTATGTTAAGTGGCTAAGAGTTGCATTGTTAGGCTTGTAAAAGGTTTCCTAATGATGACTTTCTACACCGGTCACATTCCATCGATTGGGGTGTGACAAAGTTGGTATCAGAGTATGGTCTAGGGTTTCAGTGCATGATTAGGGGTCTCCAACTACTAATATGGGATAGGCATACTAAGTTCATGTTATTGCATCTGCGAGCACAACATATGAATAAGGAAATATTGATGCCCATGCCATGAATATGTTGAAAATCTCTGTAATTCCTAAATTTTTTGTTTCTACTTACATATGTATACAAACCTTGTCCTGATAAATCCTCTCGTCAGATATTAGGAAGGTGATATTAAATGTTGTTGATGACTATTATAAGAGTGGTCCTCATTTGGCAAACTAGAAAAAAGACTCTTTAAGGCAACGAGAAGTAAAATCAAATATTTTTCATCAATGATAAAAGGAGCCAAATCTAGTTTTGATAAGATTGGCCAGTCATATAAGGATAATAGATTTTGCATGCCAATGTGTGCATATGTAGCAAGGTAGAGTGATGATGTAAATGTGCAGATATACTTGATAGGATGCAAATTTTTGAGGAAATCATGGGATCTTTCCAACTATATGTGTAAATACATAGCTTAATATCACTTTCCTAGTCATAAGAAGTTTCAAGATTTAGCTCTAAGCCTAACATAATCTTGCAGTTATATGATCCAACATAGCAAGTAATGAAATTGTATTTAGAAGATCTTGCTTTGAGATATGGAAATCTAGTTATTGTGCTTAATTTAATTAAGATTGCTAAAAAAACAACCTTGAATCTTTATTTATTACTCTTTTGCTACTTTTTCTTTAAGTCTTTCTTCCCTTTAATACTCTTTAATTTATACAACTTCAATTGCATTACTCTGGTAATTGATAAGAAGATCCCTATAGGATTTGACTCATATTTGCCGGTATCTACTACAGCTACATCGTGTGCTTACAGAAAACATACACATTAAGTTTTTAGCATCACTGTCAAGGATCTTTCTATTTTCAATATTAGTTTGTTTTGCAATAAAGCTGATCTAAATCCTTCTTTTTATTTTCATTTCTAATCCTTTTTCTTTTGTTACTTTTACTCCTTGTTTCTTTTCTGTAGGTGCTTCCTTTTATGCGAAGAGCTCCTAAAAAGGTTGTTCAATTTGATCCAGAGATTGAAAGGATGCTTTAAAGAAGGAGGAGATAAAAGAAATAAGATCAATCAATACCTTTAGCCATGGAACAACAAAACAACCATTCACTAAAAGACTTTACTGCACCAGACACCCATGGTATAAGTCTAGGCATAGTCAGACCATTTGTAGAAGCTAATAATTTTGAATTGAAGCTTACATTTCTCCAAATGGTGTAGCAGAACTAGTTTGGAGGATCTCCCAATGAAGACCTAAACCTTCATCTGTCAGTCTTCCTTGAATACTGTGATACTCTGAAGTTGAATGGAGTTTCTCCCAAAGCTATCCAGTTAAGACTATTTCCCTTCTCTCTAAGGGACAAGGCTAGAGCATGGATGTACTCACTGCTAGCTAGATCTATCACAACATGGGAGCAATTGTCATAAGCCTTCCTAGCTAAATATTTTCCCCCAAGCAAGACAACTCAGCTCTGTAATCAAATCACGACTTTTGCTTAGCGAGATGGAGAATCATTGTATAAAGCTTAGGAGCGATTCAAAGAGCTACGAGATTATGTCCCCATCATGAATTAGAAAAGTGGTTAATAGTCTATACATTCTACAATGGGCTCAAATACAACACCCGTATATCAATTGATGTCGCTGCAGGAGGAGCACTCATGAAAAAAATCATGGATGAAGCATATACTCTGATAGAGGATATGGCTCACAATCATTACTCATGGTCATATGATTGAGCTCTAGCAAAGAAGCCACTGGGAAAATATGAGATTGATGTAATTGATCACTTGTACTCCAAAGTAGATGCTCTCTTCTAAAAATTAGACAAGCTAAGTGTGAATGTAGTGGGCTCTTTCAGAGTTTCATGTGAAATTTGTGGATGTACTGGCCATATAGCTGCTGAATGCCAATTGGGGAATCCTTCTTTTCAAGGTAGTGAGCAAGTGAATCTAGTCAACAATTTTGGCCACCCAAACAACCCCTTTTCCAATACATACAACCCAGGCTGGAGGAATCATCTCAACTTCTCCTATCATCAAAATCCAAATCATACTCCTCAAAATAACTTCAAGTAGCCCCCCGGTTTTCAACCCCAAATACCTCCTAATCCTCCACTCGCACCAAAGTCCAACTTGGAACAATTAATGGAAAACTTTGTAATGACCCAAATAAAGTAGAATGAAGAATTCAGGATGCATAACCAGATCATGAATAAGGCTATTAAGGAGTTAGCCTTAAAGGTTAATTCAGTGGCTATACATAATAAAATGTTAGAAACTCAAATTACTCAACAAGCCAGTTCTTCAGGCCAAAGTCTAGGAAAACTGCCAGGCCAACTAGAAAATCCAAGGGAGCATTGGAAAGCTATCATCTTAAGAAGTGGGAAGCAACTAGAAGAGCCTGAGCTAAATGAAGAGGAAGCTAGCAAAGATGAATCTGGTATAAAGATTCAGAAGCCAAAAGAAGCCAAAACTAGAGAAGTAGAAAAGGATGATCAAAAAGAAAAGGAATCCAAATACATACCTCCTGAACCATATAAGCCCCCAATTCCCTTCCCTCAAAGATTAGCCAAAGCTAGATTGTAGAAATAGTATGAAAACTTTCTGGACATCCTAAAGAAGCTATACATTAATGTCCCTTTCTTGAAAGCTATCTTGCAGATGCCCTCATACGCTAAGTTCTTAAAAGAGATCCTATCCAACAAAAGAAAATTTGAAGAGTATGCAACAGTCTCCTTAACTAAAGAGTGAAATAAATTGCCTTCCAAACTCAAAGATCCTGGTAGCTTTTCCATTCCTTACTCCATTAGAGACATACATATTGATCAAGTTGTATGTGATCTAGGAGCAAGTGTGAGCCTTATACCTCTTTCTATCTACAAGAAGCTCCAAATGGGAAACTTGAAGCTAACCACTCTTTCCTTACAATTGGCATACCGATCTATCAAGCATTCGATTGGCATCTTAGAAGATGTTCCTCTAAAGTAAAATCTTTATCCTAGTTGATTTTGTAATTTTAGAGATGGAAGAGGATGCTCACTTTCCCATCATTCTTGGAAGGCCTTTTCTTGCCATAGTTAGTGCCATAATCGATGTAAAGAATGGTAAGCTTTCCTTGAATGTAGGGGATGAGAAAATTGAATTTAATAAGACTCTTGCAATGAAATGCGCCTCTCTCAAAGATTCATGTTGTAAAATTGATTCCATTGAGCAAACTAAGAGAGAAATTATACTACGTCATAAATTTTACTGATCCATTTGAGCTCTATCATGTGAAAAGCTCCTCTATCTGTAATAAAAATATTGAATGTGTGCTACATTGCTTGATGAGAGCCCTGTCTCTCCTATAAAAGCCAGAACTAAAAAATTGAAGCAAATCCAAGGCACACTACTAATGAGGAAGATAAAATCCCAAAGGCTGAACTAAAACCTCCCTCTCCTAACCTGAAGTTGTACAAGAAAAGAATGAAGATCTAGCACCTCAAACATTATCTGGCAAGAGAACCGGCTGAAGAGAGAGCTACTTACACTCTCTCTGAGCTCCCTTCAATCAAATAAAAGTGCCAAAGGAGTCAAGCTCATGACTTAAAATGAGCACTTCTTAGGAGGCAACCTAAGTCTTTATTTTTGCATTTTTTTTGTTTTTCCTTGTTCTTTTCAGTTTGTTCATCTTTTGTTTTATCTTTTTTTAGTTTTTGGTAAGGTGAATTTGACAACTTATTAGAGTTTTGAGTTGCAGGATTATCTCTTTGTGCCAAGCACCCTTTAAGGGAAAGATTGATATAGAAATCACCTAAAAAATTTCAAGCAAGAATAAGATTGGTAGCACTAAACACAGCCATACTCTAAGCACACTTAGAATTAGGAAAATAGCACCAAAAATGGCCTGGCCATGTCCTAGGACATAGCCGTGTTCTAAGCACACTCAGAATCAAGAAAATACAGCACCAAACATAGCCTGACCATGTCCTAGAGCACAGCTGTGTTCCATGCAAACTTTCCTAACCCAGAATCAACAATATCAAACACAGCCTAGCCGTGTCCTAGAACATAGTTATGTTCCATGCAAGGTTCAACCAAAAAAAATTTTGCAAAAAAAAATAAAAAACTCACCGATTAGTCAGCACCGAACATGGGCTGCCCATGTCACAGACCACACCCGTGTTTCAAGCTAACTACATCAATACAACTGCCCTAAATTGAGACACAGCCAAACCAATCTTTACTCTTCTTCCACATCGTGCTCTCCCCCTCACACAGTCATGCTCTCCATAATCAGTCACTTTCCTTCATCCAGCCATCAAGACCTTCTAATTTCTGGCCAGCTTCTTCCACCACCAGCCACAAGCTCTTGCCACCTTTTCATTCAGCCTCTATTTTACCCCAAATCTCCTTTAACTTCCATAACACCCACTGAAGAGAGGAGTACTTGCATGTGCAATAGGGAGGTACCAATTGGCCACTCTAATTTTCCATTGTACTTCTCATCCTTTTGTTGATTTTATTGTTTCAATTTTTTGCATTTTTTTAATTTTTTGTTATTTTGTCAATTTCTGCATTTTTCCATTATTGTTTTTTCTATTGATTGTGTTTTTCTTCTTGATGAATCTGCACCTTATTGTATTGCTGCCATACTGCATTCTGCATGTGCTACTGATATATTGAGATGCCATTTCACTTTTTGCATATTACACTTTACTGTTTTGTTAAATTAATTTCTTGCTGGTTTATTGAGTTGTTTTGGATTTTTTTTTTTTTGCCAAATTGCTACTGTTGATATATCTACTGCATACCATGTGATTTGCTACTAATTATTAAGTGTTGTCTAGTTATTATTTCTCTGCACTTGAGGTTGATACTTGCTTTACTTGAATTAAACTCTTTGACAAAATTCCTATTGTTTATTGTCTGTTGTTGCTCTGCATATACTTTGTTGCACTTAGTTCCATACTTTATTGCATTTGAAAAATTTTCTACAAATGGCCCCTAAAAGATCAAGAATTGGCCAAGCCTCCTCCACCTGATCCAATAAAGCATGTAGGGGACGGGGTAATCTTAACCAGCAACCTTATGAAATAAATGAATTTGGTATCATCTTCATTGATGATGATCAATGTAGACAATACAATCAGTTTATTAAAATCGAAAATGCCGAGTATCCACTATGTTGATGAGGTTTGCTTAGAACAATTGGGATTATTCAATGACATCCAATACATGTTTGACCGAATTGGATGGTCAATGTTTATTACAATGTGTTACTCCACATATGCAAGAGTGACCCTAGAATTTTTTAGCTCTTTTAATACAATCTTGCTCAAAGTCCATGAGGTCGAACAAGGACAAATTTCTTCTCGAATATTCAACCAGGATTATAATTTATCACTGACCCAATTTAATGAGTTATTTAGATTGCCTCCTGGGGGTCTCAGGACTATTCCCTCCACTTTTCATGCAAGTTTCTTTTGGAACTCAATAGCTATTGGAGGGCAATATAATGCTTCAAAATCAAAAACCTCATCAATTTGCAACCCCTGCTTTAGATATATTCAACATGCCTTGGCACATACTATTTTTGGATGAGTAGAAAATGATGGAGTTTCAAGTCAATGAGAGTTATATTTTCTTCGTGCAATGATAAATAATAATCTGGTAGATATTAGGGCATTTGATAACACAATATTTCATGCATTTATTTGTCCTCATACTTATCATTTTAAGGTCTAAAATGACATGTTTCTAGCTGTGTTAATGTGTGTTTGTGATTTGGTGCCAATTCGATTCATTTTACAAAATTCTACATAATTGGCCATTTTGAGCAGTTTCTGTATTTTGGCCATAACTCAAGCTACACTTATCCAATTGATGTGATTCTTATGTTGTAAGAAAGATAAGAGAGATATATACAACTTTCATGAAGACTACAAAAGCTGAATCATGCAATTGGTCATCCAAAATTGGAGCTTAATTTAGAATCAGAATGCTACCCAACCCTGTCCCTAGCAACCTAACCTTTGAGCATACAACAGGCCATAACTTGAGCTATAAAGGTCCAATTGAGGTGAAACAAAGCCCAAATGGAAACACATCAAGCCACAATTCAAATGAAGACTTCCCATGCTGAAGAGATCTAATTGGGCATCAAAATTGAGCTATAATTCAAGGGTAGAATTGCTATAAAAATAGGCTCTACAGAATTGGACTTTCAAGACCCCCAATTGACATGGATCTTAAGCCCATTTCACCATCTCTTGATCCAACTTGTACTTAGCTAGCTGGAGACACAAAAAGATAGAAGAAAAAGAGGAAAAGTAGCCTACATTTGAGCCAAAACATGTAATGACAGAGGCTGCCATCCAGACTAGCCATCATGTCTACTTACCTACATACAATTAGCCTTCTTTCTTTTACCTAGGCAAAAGCCATTTGGCTGAGACTTTTCATTCAATTTTTAAGCTTACTTTTTAGGTAGTTTTTGTGTAGTTTTTCTGGTAGCTTTAGGTTAGGATGTGTTCTTCATTTTTCTCTTTAGTTTCAGCCTCCATGGAAGGCTAAATCTTGTAATCATCCAAGGGTTGACACTTAAAGATTAATGTGGAGATCTTGCTACTTCATTTTGGTATCCAATTGCTAGTCTCTTCTCTTCCCTTTCTCTCTGTTTTTATTGCAATATTTGACTTAAGTGGATCCATTTAATTTAGATATTGATATGGTTATTGAGATCTTGATAATCACCTTAGAAGAGGATAGGAAAACTACATAATGCATTGAGATCTTAATTAATTGCTTGTCAGTGAGTTTTGCATAAAACTAATTAATCATTTCAGGGATCCTTGTTATGATTAACAACAATTAAATGAATATTTAGTGATCTAGGAAGCATTAGTCTCAAGTTGATTCCCTTGGCTGGTTGCTTGTTTAGCCTTAGTTTAGTTTCTATTTTGTTAGTGTTTTCTGTTTGCTTAGGTTCTGCCAAACCCCCCTTATTTTACATCTCCTAATTTGATTGATATCATCTACAAATGATCTTTGGGTTCGACCTAGTGTTGCTCTATGCTACAAGTAGAGTAGTGCAATCTGGTATTATAAATTTCTAATTTGACAGCTTCGACAATTGACACATCAAGTTTTGGCACTGTTACCAGGGATCATTTTGATTTTGTTAATCATATTAAGAGTGTTTTTATCTACTAACATCACTAAAATTTTATTTTTATAGCTGCTTTTGTTTCTTTGTTTCTATTTCCCCTTTTTTTTTTTAGTTCTATTTTAGCCCTTTTTAGTAGCACTATTCATTGCTGACCACTACCTTGGAATGAGCTAAAATTTGGTGGACATATAGAAGATGTTGTGCTGATCATAAGTGATCAGCTATGCTGATGAGCTACCACCTGTTTTGGCCAAATTTCATTGTTTAGACCACTTTTTCTTTTTTTAAGATTTTTTATTTGATTTTTAGGTTCCCCTTAGGTGTAGTTTTTGAGTGGCAGTGGTCTTGCATTTTTTAAAAATGTGTAGATATGTTAATTGTTGCTATTTTGAGTGATTTTTAATCTAAGTTGTTGTGTTGTTGTGTTTGCTGATTTCCTATCATATTTTAGCCTTTTTAGTGTATTATATGTGTAGTGAGTGCCTTTTGCTACATGTCTTGCATTTTTGCATCCTATATGCATTTCTGCATCCTGCATTTTCATTTCTGCATCCTGCATGTTGCATGAGTTGGTCCTAGTTTATCAAAAAAAAAAAAGAAGAGAAATCTAGTTCTACTGCAAGGATGGAGCATAAGCTTAGTGAGTTAGTTTCCTTGGTGAAACAATGGGCAATACTTGCACAAGGACCTGCCCCAATTCAGCCAACAGAGCCTTGTCCCATATTTCATCAAGAGGAAAATTTGGACCAAGCTCATCTTGCTGCACCCTAACAACCATATCAGTAGCCATAATACCAACAGCCATACCAAACCAACAACCATATCAACAGCCATACCATCCAGTAGACCAATGTCCTGTATTTGAAGAAAACTATTATGGACCCCAAGCTGCTGCAGAATGCATTTTTCCTGGTGAACATCAATTTCAATAGTAGTGACAATTTTATGAACCTGGATGGATGGATTATGGATCCCAAGCTGTTGTAATAGGCAATTTTCCTGGCAAACATCCATATCAGCAATAGCAACTAATTCATGAATATGAACCTGGGTGGATGGACCATCCTAATGCACCATGTGAGAGTAGTTCCAGCCAATTTTAGCAACAGCAATTTTATGAGACTTTCCCTGCTACATATGACCATAGACGTATGGACTACTCCAATCTGCCATATGATAGAAATTCTAGTCCATTTCAGCAGCAAATGTAGCAACTCTTTATGCATGTACAAGACCCTGCAACAGCTATTCAACCTAAGCCTACATTGGAAGAGTTGATTAAGCAATTGGCAACCAATACCATTTAGTTTTAGCAAGAAACAGAAGCCATAATGCAGACCTTGTAAAATCAAATTGGTGAATTGGCTTCCTCACTAAGTCAGGTGCAACCACAAGGTCCTGGCTAGACCTTGCAAGATGAGCAAACTGACCTCCAACCAGAAAAGGCAGAGACAGAATCTAATGCCAACCAAATAGAGCCATCTATTAAATCAGTTGAAGACAATTATGATAAGCCTCATGTAGAATTCCCTGATTTGGTTGAAAATTGGGTCCCTGCCCAAATAATTAACAATCATTTACAAAGGTTACTGAATTACATGTCATTGATATGAATGATGATGAATTTTCTGATTTGGTTGAATGTGATATATATATGTTAATGAAGTACATGATGATATGCTAGTTGAGTTTCCTAAAATTATAGGATTCTTAGATGTTAATTGTTTTGGATGTTCTACATGCTGTGATAAGAATAGCAAATGTGCTGCTTGTGTTGAAATTTTTGCATATATGAGTTGTGATCTTTCATGCTTTGAAAATTCTGCACCTTTAAGAAATAATGCTGCATGTTCTGAGTTCCTTGATTCCTTGGGAAATAATGATGCTATTTTGCAAGAAATTCCTAAGCTTCTAGGTGATGTTGTAGTCCTTCTAGTAGAAACCATTCCTTCCATGCAGTAGCCAATAGAATTTCCAGCAAATGGAAGCCAAGAACAAGCATCAAAAGAAAAAGAGGTTGAACTAGAAAAAAAGGCATATGCAAAAGAAGAGTTGGCACCAATAGAAAAAGAAGGAGAATTAGAAGAAGAAACCAACCTTCAACTTGAGATTCTTAGTGCTGCCTCTCCATTTCCTGCCCCTTCATTT
>JANHAO010008021.1:0-19632 GCA_026873985.1 Saraca asoca | reverse complement strand
TGGCTTTGGTTGAAGAGGGCTTCTTTTTGGTGGATTGGGCTCCCTTCATTTGGGCTTTTTGCCAGCCCAAAAACACTATCAACAGGTTATGAATGTGACATTCTTGTAACTAAGATGACATCCTGCAATTGTTAGCCATGGAAGAGATAAATATATTTGCATCCAAGTTTTTGAAATGTGAGTTCATTTTTAACTTTCAATTCATAATCTTATCTATATTATACAATTTAAAGTATTTTGTTAATCATTTTCTTGATTTCCTTGTAATGGCTTCTACATGGTGAATGTGTGACCAAGGGACTAGATACTGGATTTCTATGTCCACATTTATTTGCACCAGTAGAATCTTGCAATCAGGAAAAGACAAAATACATCTTGGCTGTCCTCCAAAAAAGGAAGCATTGTGTTTTTGTATAATTTATTAAGTTGTAAGTATCTTATGTGATATGTGATATTTTGTTATTATAAGCATCAACTTATTTGATATTTTGTTATTATATGCAATATTGGATTCTTTGTGAGATATAACTTGAGCAAAATTTGGTTACTAGTTTGATCCTCTAGGATAATTGGTTTGCAAGAATATCAAAACCTTAGTTGACTTATGAGTTGTTTTGTTAGTTAAAATTTGGTTTTTGGATTTATATTGTATATGATTTCCTTTATTAATATATTGGTTTATTGTATAAATCTAATTCAATAGATATGTTAAGCCTTCTTTTTTTCTTGTGTGACAATAGGAAAAAGTCTAATGCAAAATGGATTACCTTAAAAGTAAGCTTTTTTTCTTTAATCATATTAAATTCCTTTTATAAATATTATAAGTAATTTCACATTTAATTGAAATGTTTATTTATATTTGATTTGTTGCAATGCTCTCGTCAAACAGGAAGTGTTGAGTATAGATATTTTATATTAAGGTATATAGGTGAAACAATCACTCAAATGAAGGAAGGCCACTACAATTCACAAGAGGTATAATAGTTTGATATGGATATGTGATTTGTTGTATATGTATATCTATTTTGCAATACTTTGGAGATAACAATCTTTACAATCAAGCTCAAATTGACCAAACTTGAGATCAAATGGTTGAACTTCTCCTATACTATTGTGATAAAGACTAATAAGAAATTGTAATATTGTCTGTTTTGTAGTTGTAATGAATTAAAATATATATCTGTTTTGTTATACTATAACCTTGTAATGCATTAGTAAATGTTTTGTTGTACTATAAAGTTGTAATGAATTAGTAACTTGTAATGAAATAGTCTTTCCTTTAAAAAAATATTAAGAGAAAAGATGTTTAATTTTTAATAAAATACTGACATCATTAATGTTTTACATATTAGTTTCATGAAAATAACCGATATCTAAAGTGACTAGTTAGAGATTAAATGCTAGTTTTTTAAAAAATAAATAGTTAGAGAAAAGGCATCAATTTTTTATTAAAAATTAACGTCTAATGTTTCAATGATGTCGGTTTTTGATGAAAATCTCTATTTTTTTAAAAAAAAACTCTTAGTATTTTGCTTCTTTTTTCTATGAACAAAATTTATTCTCTAACCATTAATTTTTTCTATTTCAAATAAAATAATTTCTTTTTGCAAAAACTAAGGAATATTTCAAGAGTTAAATACTATTAAAGTAGACAAAATAATTAAAGAATTTAAGCATTAATTTAATGAAAAAATAATAGCCTTTGAACAATTTATTTGTGAAAATTGTAATAAATTATATTAGAAAATAAAAAGGATAAAAATAAAAATAAATGAAAAGTATTTGCATTTCTTATGTTTTAAAAAATGACTAAAATCTCCATACATTGTAAATGTTGGTTTCTTACTAATAATTGACGTCTAAATTATATGTCTGTTTTTAAACAAAACTAAAGTCTCCATTATTATAGATTTATATATATACGTACGTATTATAGATTAATATATTAGTGTTTTTTATTTTTTTAAACTCTTATTATTTTGCTTATTTTCTTATGAAAAAAATTATTCTCTAACAATTAAAATTTTTTATTCCAAATAAAATAATTCTATTTTACCAATACTAGATAATATTTCAAGAATTTAATAAGATTAAATTTGACATAATAATTTAAGAATTTAAGCATTGATTTAATGGAAAAAAATCTGCCTTTGCGCAATTTTTTTTGTAAAAATTGTAATATATTATTTAATAAAACAAAATCGACAAAAAGAAATTCAAAACAAATGAGATGCATTGGTGTTTCTTGTGTTTTAAAAATGACTAGTTAGTTGAAAGACATTGAGTTTTAATAGTGACCGATGTTTAAAGTCTCAACGATGTTGATTTTTAAAACAAAATCAATAAAAATAAATTTAATATAAATGAGACATGTTGGTGTTTCTTGTGTTTTAAAAATGACTAGTTAGTTAAATGGCATCGATTTTTAATAGAAATCAGAGAATGACCAATAAATTTACATGCACCACTAGTGCTTTTCTATCTATCCGATTGTTTGCATAATCTATATCTGAATAACCTATAAGAGTACAAGAATTTATTTTGGATACCATAAGGCTGGGTGTTTTGTCCCTAAGAGATTAAAAAATCCTTTTCACAACTGAAAAATGTGATTCTTTTGGCTATGTTTGGTATCAAGCATAGATAAACACTAACCATGATATTAGGTTTGCTTGTAGTCAAATAGAGGAGGCTTCCTATCATACATCTAAATAAAGTAGGGTCAATAGGTTTACCTTTTACATTAGAATCTAGCTTAAGAGCCGGACTCATAAGAGTTCCAATAGACTTACAGCAATCAAACATGAATATCTTTAGCAATTTCACTATGTACTTTGTTTGGCTTAGGAATGTTCCATTTGTACATTATTTAATTTGAAGTCCAAGAAAAAATGTTAACTCTCCCATCATAAGCATCTTGAATTCATTCTGCATTAACTTAAAAAATTCTCTAGACAAGGAATCATTAGTAGAACTAAGATAATGTCATCAACATACACTTGAACAAGTAAAATATCATTTCTTTTATCTTTTATGAAAAGTATTGTGTCAACTTTACCTCTTCTAAAGCCTTTTTGAATTAAAAACTTACTTAATCTATCATACCAAGCTCTAGGAGCCTATATAAGACTATATAAGGCTTTTTGAAGCTTATAAACATGATTTGGATAATAGTGATCCTCAAAACTAGGAAGTTGCTGAACATACACCTCTTCCAGTATGTAACCATTTAAAAAAGTGCTTTTCACATCCATTTGAAAAAATTTAAATTTTTTTGAGTAAGCATAAGCCAATAACATTTTATTGGCTTCTAATCTAGCTACTGGTGTGAAGGTTTCATCATAATCAATGCCTTCCTCTAGATTATAATCTTTTGCAACTAAACGGACTTTATTTCTTATAATTACTCCATTCTCATCTAGTTTGCTTCTAAAAACCCATCGTGCACCTATTATAGTATGAATAGTTGGTTTTGGCATGAAAGTCCAAACTTGATTTCTTTTAAATTGATTCAATTCTTCATGCATTGCTAATATCTATGTATCATCTAATAGGGATTCATTAATATTTTTAGGTTCAAACTGAGATATGAATGCTAAATGATTGCAAATATTTCTTCAATTGCTGCATGCTACCAATTGCGAAGATTCTCCAATGATTTGATCATTTAGATGCCTTTGGATTAACTTCAATTGTTTTGGCGTGTAGGGTTCTATAATGTCCAATTTAGCAGTGTCATCCTCTTTTTGTTTTGCATTTGTTTTCTTTGATTGAACTCCTTGTTGGTTTATATTTGAATCAGAGAATAATGGATTTTTCTGCTCATTCTTTTCCTTTATAAATCTATTAGAACTTAAGGTAGATTCATCACAGATAATATGTACAAATTCTTCAATCTTCAATGTGCTTTTGTTAAAGATTTGAAAGGCTTTGCTAGATGAAGAATATCCAATAAAAATGGCTTTAATAGATTTGGCATCAAACATATCTTCATTATCTTTTCCATTGTTGTGAACAAAGCATTTACAACTAAAAACATGAAGATGTGATTTGTTAAGCTTACTTCCATAATGGAGTTCATAGGGATTGTGGTTTAAAACAGGTCTAATTAGAACTCTATTCATTGCATAGCATGTAGTGTTTACTGCATTAGCCCAAAAGGAGTTTAGAAGTAGGATTTTAGTCCACATGGTTCTAGCCATTTCTTCCAAGCACTTACTTTTCCTCTCAATAATGCCATTTTGTTAAGGAGTTCTAGGTGCTGAGAAGCTATTGTTTATACCATTTGCCTCACAGAAATTAATGAAGTCCTTATTTTCAAACTTTTCTCCATGATCACTTCTTATATTTAAAATGGAACAACCGTTTTGGTTTTGAATTATATTTGTCATCCTTTTAAAGGCTTCAAATGCATGACTCTTGTGTGATAAAAATAGGGTCCATGTAAACCTTGAATAGTCATCTACAATTAGAAAGACATAAAGGTTTCCTTCATGAATTTTGATTCTAAATAGACCAATTAAGTCCATATAAAGTAAATATAGAAGTTTTGTAGTTGAAACAATGTTTTTAGACTTAAATGAGGACCTTACTTACTGCCCTTTCTAGCATACATCATATATCATGTCTTTAGTGTAGTTTAACTTTGGCAATCCCAATACTAAGTCCTTTTTAGAAATCTTTCCAATGATATCCATGCTGGTGTGCGCAAATCTTTTATGCCAAATCCCACCATTAATATTATTCAAACAAGTGGAATCTTAGTTTGATTCTAAGTCAAGATAAATCATGTAGATATTGTCAATCCTACTACCTACCAGCTTAACCTGTTTGTCATTATTGTTTATAACTAGGCATTTATTTGAATTGAAAATAAATTGATTTGCCTTGTCACAAAATTGACTAATACTGAGCATGTTATGCTTAAGACCTTCTATATATAACACGTCATTAATGAAACAATTTAGTAGTCCCCAGCCTTACATATACCTTTCACTTTATCTTTACCATCATCACCAAAAGTTACTTTAACTCCTGTTATTTATGTGAGAGAGATAAACTTGTCCTCATTTCCTATCATATGGCATGAACATCCACTATTCAGGAACCATAGATTACTCTTGTGTCTCCCACATACCTGCACATTAACAATTAGACTTGCATTCATGGTACTTAGGGAGTCTTGGGTCCAAATGTGTTAGAAGACATAACAAAGTTTATGATAGAGGTAAGTATTTTTGGTGTCCAAACTAGTTTCTCATGGGGTTTTAGCTTATATGTACCATTTTTACAAGGATAATGCTTAATATGATGTCCTTTTTTTCTTGTAATAAAAGCATGTAATATGACTAAATTTTCTATTAAACTTACCAGTTATAGATCTATTTGTATTTGATTTCCTCTTGGTTTGCTATCTAAATCCTAAACTAGATTTGTTTTAAAAACCTATTTGATTTTGCAGCATATCATTTAATCTCAATTTGTTGTTTGTGAAACCACGTAAGGCTTTGGTCAATGTGTCTGTCTTGGATTTATAAATTTCACAGTGATCATAACCTTTATTTTACTAAAAACTTTTTCAACAAAGTCATACAAATCATTTTTCTCTTTTTCAATCTATTGAATCTTCTCAAGTAAGGCCTCCTTTTCTACTTTAGCATATTTTAAATCATTCTTGCCCTTTTTTAAAACTTCATAGTATTCTTCATACAAATCATCAATATGATCATCATCAGTAGAAGATTCACAATCACTAAAATTTTCATCAATTGAATTAAGTTTATCTTTAGAGTAAAAAAAACATTGATTTCTAAATAGCTCTTTTTCATCATCAATTCTGGCTATGAGGTAAGGGAGTGCTCTTCTTTAAATTCTTCTTCTTCATTTCTAGATTTAGCTCATTCATAATCCAAAAATGCTAGATTGCCTTTCTTAAAAGTCAATTTTCTCTTCTTTTTCTCATTCTTAAGCTATCTCTCCAAGAATATTGGATAATCTAGTTTAAATGTCCTAGTTTTTTTCATTAAAAACATGTAGAAGTGTATGAGGAACTCTCGCTCATTTTTGTTTTGATTCTTCTTTTGTAGAGTAGGTTTCCTCTTTTCTTATTTCTTTTTTCTCATAGAAATTTCTACAACTTTTTACTTAGGAGTGCCATTCGATCTTTCTAATTAGCTTTTTCATTAGTATCAAACTCCTCATTATCAATTTCAAAAGATTTTGCAGCCTTGAGTGCAGATATCTTTTCTTTTTGTCATCTCCATTTTTCTTATGTCTCTTCAATTCCAATTCATGCCTTCTAGATTCCCATAAAGCTCCTGATCATTGGCATCCCCATCTTTAGTGATTCCTTCATGGCTATCACATTTGGCTGCCATTCCTCAATAAGAGATATGGGAATTTTAGGGACTAAATCTGCATTGTTAAAGTTTTTTCCAAGCAACATCAAATGGTTAGTTATGGCACTGAATCTTTGAATGAGATTTCTAATTGATTTACCTTCTTCCATTTTAAATATTTCATATTTAGACATTAACACATGCACTTTAGATGCCTTAACCTGAGTTGTGCTAACATGTGCTACTTCTAAAGTATCCCAAATTTGTTTAGCAGAAGTGCAATTTTAAATCCTTTCATTTTCATTAGGGGCAAGTGAGGTAAACAGAATCCATTTAACTCTGGATGCAAGGAGGTGCTTCTTTCTTTCATCTTCTATCCATAAAGACTTAGGTTTAGGTTCAACAACTCCATTTATCAGTGTTTGTATTGGATTATAACCCTTCTCCACAAGTTCCCAAATATCAATGTCTATTGCTTTAATGAAATCTCTTCTTTTCTACTTCCAATATGTATAATGGTTGCCATTGAAACCAGGTGGTTTGTTCATGGAAGGACATTTAGGCAACAATGTAAAGCTAGAATCTATTCTCTTTACAAAAATAAAGAGCATCAAGAGCCAAAGCTCTGATGCGAACTGTTAGTCCTAAAATATAGATCTTGCCCTTATTTCAGTTAAGAAATTTATATCATTTTTTCACTTTGAGATTGGATTCTTATTTTACAAGATTTATCAAGAAAATTCTATTAGATGATCAAGATAATATTAAATTATTATTACAAAATTTAGAAATGTAGTAGAATTATTGGAATAATAAATGTAGAAAGATAAGTGCAGAAAGAGTAAACAAGAACATCAATTTTTAAAGTGGTGCAACTTAAACTAAAATTGCAGTTTAAGTCTACACCCACTAGACAATCCTTAACTGGATAGTAACTTTCTATTAACAACAATAGGATTTAATCAGGCTCCTGAACAACTAATTCTTATAATAGGATTTACACTGGGCTTTTGCAAAACCAATAAATACAATACTTTACACCTTTAACTAATTGTATTCAACCTTACAACTATAAAAGATGGAAGGAAAGATTGACCTCTTCCTTATATCTCCAATTCCTATCAATCTAAAAGTTGTGAAATTAAAATCAAGACCAGGTAAGAAAATACAATACCAAGAATTCAGATGAAAATCTCAATTAACCAATTGCTTTCTTCATAGATTTCATCCAAGATTGTACATCAAATGTGAATTGAAGAGATAGAATTTAGATAAGATAAAGCACAAGTTTTTCTCTCTATTTTCATGCTTTGAAAATGTGAAAAACTAAAAAACTCTCTCTATTGAAATGAGATGAAGGCTATTTATAGCTGTTGTATTGACTTTTAAAAATAAATAAAATTTTGATTTTGAATTAATTCATGAATCAATTCGAAGTGGTTACCAACTAATTAATCTATTTATGAATTGATTCACTTATCAAGATCATCAAGAGCTTCTTCACTAAATCGATGCATGAATCAATTTTGCCTTTGGTGAGAAAAGGTTGTGAATCAATTATCTAATCTATTCAACATATTTTCTGAAGTTTCGGTAAAGCATTTTTCAAAAGTTTTTCTTCATGAATCAATTACTTAATCGATTCAAGTATAATTCATAAGTTTTTTAATCATTTATAAAAATTACTTTTTAGTTTGGGAATCAATTCAGGTATAATTCACAAGTTTTTCACTATAAATCAATTAACATACTAAAAAGTAATTTTTATAAATGTTTAACTTGTGAAAAGTCATTTGAAAACATAGTTAGAAAATATTTACTTTATGCTTATTTCATTTGATTTATTTCTATCTTTGTTTAGTTATTTTTAGAAATTTACTTGGATCAAAAACTTATTAGAACACACTTACAAAATATCTTAAAAAATCAATAAAAAGTACTAAGACTAGCGTTGGATCTCTTCATATCTTGAATGTCACTTGATTAACTTGCATCTATAAAATGAACAAGTACTCAAAGCATATAGTTAGATCATGACATCAAATAAAGTTATTTTTTAATATCAATATTGAAGAAGATATGATAGCAAGGCTAACAGGTTCCAAAATTGAGTTTTTTGGTTAGCACAAACACCAAATGATGTTTTTGAGACTATAAGATGGTTAGCCTATGGGTTAACATGGAGGTCTTGTCTTGTCATGGACATGACATTAATGGGTATTCTTTTTACATAAAGAGATAGGATAACAAAAGCATTATGCAAAATAGTGGGATTACTTTGGTGGTTCAGTCAATGCATTTTTTTAGTTCTAAAGATAAAAATCTTGTATACCCAAATATGTCATATTATAGTATCATTGAGGCTACATCAAATTTAATGTGTTTGTGTTTCAAAGTAAATGGATTAAGAATAACGATGGCATCCAGGTCGATGAGTTAGGGCTCATGTTGGTGGATCTTAATAGGGAGGATTTTGAGGGGAAATAGTTCATGATGGCATCCTAAGAAAAATAGGTTTTTTTATATTATAGACCTAACTAATAAGAAGTGTTCTGTAGTTCTTCAAGAGAAGAGACAGATTGCTAGTGATGGGATGAAGAAGAGATGAGTAATGATATTAAGAAGACCCCTTCTTTCTCTTTAGGACTACCTTCGATGAATGGTGAAGGCAACTTTGGGGAGTCCTATGTGTGAGACGATTATAGTAAAGGGATATGGGTTGAAAATCCTCATAGAGAAAAAAATTAGGAAAAATTGAAGATAATTAGTTGTGTTTACTGGTAACTATATATATAATTTTAAGTTTAGATGCTATACTTGATATATTATGTGTTTATTGTACTTAGGCAATTAACTGTTTTTAGTTTAGATGCTTAATTGTACTTGATTATGTGTTCATTAAAATTAAGATGGATTGATAATAAAAATATTTGATTTCATTAGAGCATAAACTGCCTTTACTTTTTAAAGGGTCTTGCAAGCATGGAAGCCCATTTGACCTTTAATCTTCAAAGAGTGACTAGAATTCAACTGAGCACCAATGCCTACTGAGTTAGGTGATTTTGTTTTTGTTGAAGCCATACTTGTAAGTATTAGCAAAATCATTCAAGTTTTCAATTTTACAATGTTTTCCTCATTATTTTTCTTTGTTTGAATGATAGGTCAATAATTTACTAAAGTTTGAATATATTTTTATGACATACTTTGAATTCGGAACAAGTTTAGGAGGTGAAACTTTGGAAGAATCCTCTAAAGTTAAAGGGCAAAATATTGATATCATGTTCTAGACTTAGTCTTGTATACAATTCTTATGCTAGACTGTGCAAGAGCTATTAGTGAAAGACTCATTTGCTAAGCTCTAAAATATATTGTTAGGGTATGTAATTGGCTAAATTGAGGACTTCTACAAATTTCTTTCAAATAATTGATTTTGCTTATTGTGTGTGTGTGTGTGTGTGTGTAGGTAGGCAACTATATATAATTTTTAGTTTAGATGCCTATTGCTATATATATTATGTGTTTATTGTATATGTGTTTATTCTTACCTAAATTGTATATATAAATATGCAACTTGGATTGATATGGATGGACATGGCAATGCTTGAAATATTTCTTACTTGAAGCTTTCATTAATGTCAAAAATTACTTTATAGGAGAAGGCTTAACTATAGGAGAAGCACAATTGGGGAAATTTAGTAAGAAAGTAAGGAAAATGATTGTATAGACATTGTTAAAATGACATGTTTTGATTTTAATTTAGTTTTGTAATATCTTGAATTTTTTGTCAATCCAGTAAAATGTTTGAAGTTGTTGATATTGAGATTGTGTTAGGTGATTATATATTTTTCTTTGATGGTTGTTTCTAAAAAAATGTAAAATAGTAGCAGGTTTTTGTAAAAATGTAGTAAGCCAATAGCAAATTTCTGTAATATATATATAGCTAGCATTAGGGCTTTTTTTTAAGGGAAACTATCTTCTTTCCTCGAGACTACTAGAGACGTCAATTTTTCAATACATCCAATGTCATTAGTGGTTTCGAAAAGATGTAAATTTGTGATAAAAACCAATGTTAAAATTTTTTTTTCAAATACAAAGACGTCAGTTGTATATTAGAAACTGATGTCATTTCCTATTTTATATTTTAGTTGAAAAATTGATATAAATTGTTCTAACCTATCACGTCACTTAAATAGAAGTCAATCTCAAAATTGATGTGGAATGTGTAAAACAACGAACATGTATATGTGTTTCTATAGTAGTGACATTTTGATGTATATGTCTCATTTCTCACACATTCCTCATTATGTTTCAGTCATTGGAATATAAGTATTCAAAATATGTATGATACCCACATCTTTATTAGATATGATGATCTGCATTATTTGGTTTTTATGCTTGACCTATATAGTTGTAATAATGTCATTGTTATTGTTGTTGACATTCATTATTATGGCCATATACTGTAATTCAAATTCTTGTTTGTTGAACTATGTCATCTAAATGGGAGATTGTTGAAATTTTGTTATGTGAACTTTTATAGTTTAATTAAAACCTATGCTATTGGATTAAATGAATGTCACGATAACTAATTATTTTGGGTTATTTAATTATATGATCAAGTTATTAGAACTATAATGACACTTAGCAATTGGCTTAGCATGATTAGTAGGACTGTAGTTGTCCTATTAAAACTTGAATTTTAGTTTCTTTTCATTTTCTCTGCTAAGGTTATTAGGAGTAAACTTACTAAAGGAGTATTTTGCTATAATAAATTCTCACGTAATATTAGGTACAATTTTATTATTATTTACTTATATTTTATATATACATATATGATGCTTTGTAACATGATTCAAAAGATAAAGTTAATTGACAATTTAAATTTACTTAATTTTCTCGCACATATTAGTTGATTATAAAATGAGAACCGGTTCATTTGAAATTGGATTAATGAATAAATTTATATCTATGCAAGGTTACAAAGAATTTCAATTAATATGTTCTCATGCTAGGCTAATGCCTACATGAACTTTTAAAACTGTCAAATATGAAGGCACTAGCATTTTACTTTCAAATTTGTATGGTGTTTTCATCAAATGATTATTTATTTTCAAATCTTAAATCAATTAGTACAAAGGCATTAAGTTTCATGTTAAATTTTTAATTAAGAAGTTAAACTTTTTATAAAATTAATAAAAACAAATTAACTTTCAGGATCAAATTTTATACAACTCATTATTATTAAAAGTATCATTATCATATCGGATACATATAATATAAGTGTATGAATCACTTTTTTTTTTAGTTTTAAATGAATGAAATAAGTGAAGTAAAAATAAAGTTATTATAATAGTGGTGGAGTTCCAAAATGTGTGGGCAAAATATATATAGAAGTACTTCAATTTTATATAAAAATTATTTTTAGATTAATATTTTATCTTTATGAAATAAAATTTCAAACTACGCTTTCGTATCATGCAATGCAAATCAACCAATAAAAATGCATGCAGCGCAAGACCGGGAGAAACTCAGAAAATAATAAGAATCACATGATAAAAACATTTACAGAGAATGATAAAATATTAAATATACAAAGAATGAAAGTTATATTAGTAGTGGAAATCTTGGGAGTGTTGGTTTAAAATGCGCTAAATATTCTTCACTCCCTAATTGTGTCTTGTGTAAAAAAAAAAAAGGTTTAAAAAATTGGATCAGACTAGTTGATTTAATCATAATATCAATACATCAGTATCAACACTTAAATATCAATTTTGAAAAACTAATGAACTGGTCAAAACCTGCAAACTGTGAATTGTTTTTTTTTAATGCTACTATTTAGCCAAAAAAATTATAATATTATTTAATATTAATTAATATCTGTTATAGGTGAAATCCGATATCATGAGATGGACTGACAAAGGCTAGCAAGAGCCAAATCTAGCAAAGAAGCCCTGCACATCAGATTGCGTGATTGCTAAGTAGCAGACGAGCTTGCTACACAATCAGTCTTAGCTCACTAACCGTGCAAGCTCGCAATCTGTCCAAGACTGACATCACGAGACAACAAATGGCTCCCAATACAAGAGCTCTAGTTCACTTGATTGCAAAACCTAGGCTCAGCTAGAAGACTGCTGAGCTTGAGCATACAACCAACACATAACTTGCACCGTTATATTGCAAAATACAGCCTAAGGGCCACATCCGCAGAAACCATTTCACGCAAACCTATTGGTAACCCGCAAAAGTCTACTTGATGTACTCAGACTATCTTCTACATTCATTATTTGATATATCAGAAATACAAACTTGATAATTACGCTTGTACCCTCCTCCCTTCTATAAAAGTAAGGGAGGAGCCCTCTGTAAAGAGAGGCTGAGAACACAATACTGAAACTCTATAAAATTCCTCTCAGATTAATAAAACATCTCCTTGGACATAAGATCTGATGTCATCTGGATTTAACTGAACCATGCTAAACTCCTACTTTCTCTGTTATTTTTTGCTCTTCCTCTCCCCATTTGAAACGTCTACTACACCTTACAACTGGAGAATAACTTGGATCCAGAAAGAACCCGTTCCATTGACTGGGATATCAAGCTGAAATCCATTCTCAACAATATCTAAAAGCCTAATGTTTCATAATAAATAACCTTCATTTTCTACTAATAAGAGTCACAAAATAATAAATAAAAACCTCAGTTGATTGCAATCTTACGTGATAATTTGGTAATGAATGATATGAATATGTGAAAATATAAAACTATTAAATAATATATAAATTACTTTTATATTTATATTCATAATTTTAATTTTGGATGATACTTTAATTATTTTTAATCATTACATATTATAATTATAATGTATATTTAAAATCTCAATTCTATTTTGGTGCATAGCTTTCTTTTCGAATGTGGTGACAGATTTAATTTTTGAAATAATAAAAAATTATAATTTACTAATCCTTAGCCTTGCAATTTAATGATTGAGTAAGAATGGTGAGCATAAAACAAATTATATGTACTTCATGTACAAAAATGAAAGCTAGTGAGGACAACGGCCCCACTCTCTTGTGGGTAGGCGGGTACGTCCGACTTCAATTGAGATGAACCAAGTGGCAATCTGGCATAGCCAAAGTTCCCTCCGACTGTCTTGTGCATTAAAGTCCCTTGTCTGCAGCTGCAAGGAAAACGCCGAAGCTTCAAACCTCTCCTGACTTCACTCACTGACTTGAGCAACCATTTGTTGGGATTATGTGAAGTCCTGTAATTAGCTTTTACTCTTTTGATTAATTTATTGAAAGTAAAGAGTATATATACTATAAAGCATGTGAGTTTGAGAGTTTATACATTGTTTGTATTCCCTCTTTCTATCAAATGGAATATATTTTTTACATTTGCAAATATGCTAAAAATTAAATCACATTTAATATTTGTGTTTTACCTTTATACTTTTTTGATCTTGAATTCTATTTCAATGTTTCCACTAGGTTGAATTTTCCATCAAGAGAGAAAAATGCCTGAGTGGAGAAAATGGTTATATCTTTCAGTTTTATTATTTTTGCATCATATTTTTCACTTTTATTCTCATATCATTTTATGAAGAAATTAGATTGTATTTTATATCTCACACCTTTTATTAAAAAATAATGATTTCCAGCGATGGGGATTTATATTTATTCTTTTTAACTCATTCAAAGGTAGAAAATACAAGTTTTCAATACAATCTTGTTAATTTAGTATTTCCCTTAATCAAAGCTAGACACATCCCACATCAATTGTTATTGAGACGAGGATGGATTCATTAATCATTCCAAAGCTTCTCGTCATGATTTTCAACAATTGAATGAACCTTAAGTGATCAAGGATGCATGAATCTCAAGCTAGTTGATTCCCTTAGCGGGTTGCTTGTTATTTGTTGTGATTTAGCTTCTGCATGCTAGTGTAGTTAGTTATAGGATTTAGTTTTTGCCAACCCTCCATTTCTACTCCTAATATAATTGATAACATCATCCTAAAATGATCCAAGGGCTTGACCCGGTGTTGCCTATGCTACAAGTAGTTAGGTAGCTTCGGCTTTATAAATTTCTAATTTTGATCAGTGCTAACAGCCGCATGTAAAATTTTGACGCCTTTTTTAGGGATCATTTTGATTTTATCAATCTTATTTGGATTGTTTTTATCTGCTAACATCACTAACATTTTATTTTTGTAGCTACTTCTTTTCTTTCCCCTATTTTTTCCTCTGTTTTCGATTCTATTTTTCCATTTTACAGTAGCATTTTTCCTTGCTAGAACCACCATCTCAGATTTGGCTGAAATTTGGTGGGCATATAGAAAAGATTGTGCTAATCAAGGCTTGTCGCTATGTTACAAGCAACCACTTGGTTTGGCCAAAATCCATCATCTACAGCACTTTTTCTTTTTTTTTAAGATTTTTTATTTAATTTTTAGGTTCTCCTTAGGTGTAGTTTTTGAGCTGTGGTGGTCCTGTAATTTTTAAAAATGTATAGATAGGTTAACTAGTGTTGTTTTGAGTGATTTTTAGCCTTTGTTGTTATGTTGTTGTGTTTTTAGTTTTATTTCCTTGTTTCAGCCTATTTTGAGTAGTGTTTGTGTAGTGTATGTGTAGTGTTGCATATTCTGTCTTCCTATCACTATTTTAGCCACTTTGGTGTAGTATTGCATATCCTGTCATCCTACATGTTGTATGAATAGGTCCTCTAGTAGTCTTTTACTTGCCATTAAACCTAAAATTGAGAGGACCTTGAAATTGAGACAATGGAGAATAGATTAGAGGAGTTGAACTCCTTAGTTAGGCAGCTGGTGTTGAGACAAAAGCAAAGACAATTTCAGTCCCCAGCATACTCTTATGACATCTAATCTTGGTTAGACCATCCAGTAGACCAGTGTCCTACATTTCAAGAAAACCATTATGGACCCCAAGTTGTTGCAGAAAGCATTTTTCCTAGTGAACATCAATATCAACAGCAGCAATTTTATGGGGCTGGATGGATGGATTACTCCAATCAATAATATGACAAATGCTGGTCAATATCAGTCATGGCAACAAATTGATGAGGCTTGTCCCAATGGATGTTCATGTGATAGCAATTCTAGTCTATATCACTAGCAACAACAAATTAATGAGCTTTATCCTAATGCATATACCCCTGGATGGATGAACTATTCTGATCCACAATGTGATAGCAATTCTGACCAATTCCAATAGCAGCAGCAACCATGTATGCATGAACAAGACCCAGTAGCAGCTATTCAATCTGAGCATACATTGGAAGACTTGATTAAGCAAATGGCAACTAACACCATTCAGTTTCAACAAAGAATACAAGCCATGATGCAAAACTTGGAAATTCAAATTGGACAATTGGTTTCCTCATCAAGTCAGTTATAAACACAAGTTCCTAGCCAGAGCTTGCAAGATGAGTAACCCGACCCCCAACCAGCAAAAGCTAAAGCTGAATGTAGTGTAAACTAGATGGATTTCCTTTATAAATCAGTTGAGAACACTTATGATGAGCTTCATGCTGAAATTTCTGATTTAGTTGAGTTTGTTGATTCCGCCTTTTCCCAAACAATTAGCAATCCTTTAGAACAGCAGCATATGGTTTCTTAATTAGATGTCATTGATGTACCAATGGATCATATGCATGTTGATGATATACATGATGATATGCTACTTGAATTTCCTGAAATTATAGGATTCCAAGTTGTTAATTGTTGTGGATGTTCAAGTTTTGGTTGTAATAAGAATAGCATGTGTGCTGCATGTGCTAAAATTTCTGCATATATGAAAATTTTGCACATTTGGGATGTAAAGTTGCATGTTCTGCTGTTCTTGATTCCTTGGGAAATAATGATACTTTTTTGGAAGAGATTACTCAGCTTCTTGGTGGTGTTGCAGTCCCTTTAGCAGAATCTATTTTTTCCATGTAGTAGCCACCAAGATTTTCATCCAATGGAAGCCAACAACAAGCATCAAAAGAAGAGGATGTTGAATCAGCAAAAAGAAGTAGATACAGAAGAGGAGTTGGTGCTAGCAGAAAAAGAAAATTCAGGAAAAGAAGAGAATTTAGAAAAAGAAAAAGAAGAAGAAAATACCCTTCAACTTGAAGTTGCTAGTGCTGCTCTCCCATTTCCCAAGAGAGAAGAATATAAAGAGATAAGTGTGGGGGAAGACATATCTATTATGATCCAAAGAAAGTTTCCCCACACTTCCAAGGAACCGGAGTTGTACATTTTGGAAGGACCTATACTAAAATTAGTCATGACAACAATGCATATTCATGATGGCACCCTTAGCATTAAGTGAGATGGAGTAATAATAAGTTTCAATATCCTTCAAGCTATGGCATGCCTTCCTAATGATTTTTCTGTGTTGTCTATTGATCTTGTTAATTTATCCATGCAGGATGTAATTAAGTTGAACTCTAATGTTGAACCTGATTAGCTGAATGTGGCAAAGCATAAGGAGCTAGTAGAAACTGCTAAACTAGTAAAGTCCTAACCAATGCAGCCACCATGTCTAGCTCCACTCCCAAGCCACCTCAAGATCATACAACTATACATACCTTCCTCCCCCATCAAATGGGTGCTACCAAGAACAACATTTGACCCTAGTGGAAGATGAAGGAGCTTAACTTGTAGGCATCCTCTCTTATCAACTTTACAATCACATAAGGCTACTTTTTACCCCTCTCTTTTACTTTTACTTGTCTTAGATTTTATGCTAATCAAACTTGCTTTTGTGCTCTGTTGACTTTGAGCTTACATTGAAGATAATGTAAAATTTAAGTGTGGGGGAGAGTTTTGAAGTTTTGGGTTTGTTGTTGTGCTTTAAATTTTCATTTTTCATTGAACCAAACTAGAATTTTCGCTGCATTACAAAATAATTTTTTTTTGCCATATAGAAACTAGAAATAAAAAATGTAGAAATGCAGTTTTGTAGAAAACCAAAAAAAAAAAACCAAAAAAAAATCAGAATTTTTGTAACGCTTGTTGTTTTTCATAAATGATGAGTTTCTTTAAGCTTTAAATACATTGCAAGTTATTTTTATGATTGCGTAGCATCTTTTAATAGATGATCTTGAACTTAATTAGCATTGTGATGAATTTGAATTGCTTATGGATTGATTTTGATAGACATATAACTTGTGAGGTTTTTGAGCCAATTGTTGAACATTCTTATAGAACTCTCTTTTTTTCTTGTGTGTGAATATTCTTCCATGGTTATGTCACTGTAGAACTTGTTTTGATTCTTTTTAAGATTACATTGGCATGCATGCATGAAGATAATCAACGCATTTATTTGTTTGATCCATTCTTTTCCTTTTAGCTTACCTTGCAATGAATTTACCATTGTCAAATCCCTTGAGCCTTCACATTTAACCTTTCTTCTTAACCTTACTTCTTAACCAAATGTGGGGGGGGGATGTGCTATAAAAAGGCAAAGTGTGACTCTTGGGATTATGCTAAAAAAGAGGTGGAAAGGCTAAAGATGACTCATGGCATTAGTCAAGAAAAGAAAAAAAAAGTGCTCAAAAGAAGTAAAATTGCAGAAAACCAAAAAAAAAACTCTACATAAATTCTATAGAATCCAAAAAAAGAAGAAAGGGAGAAAAAGAAAAAGAGGTGGATTCTAAACCAAAAGATTCTGCATAATGCCTCTCTTTGATGTTGAATTGCCATATCCATAGTATTCCCTCCCTTTCTTTTCTTTTCCCTTTGGCAACATTACTACCTTGTCAAGTCCTTATGATTTGTGTTATGCATGCAATTTTGATAGTGGAGATTAGATGATAAGCAAGTATATGGTAGTGCATTTCCATGGAATGAATTTGAGAGAAACACTTCCCATCCTAAACACAATGAGAGTTGTGAGAAGAGCTTCCTTGGAAAGTCTACCAAATTGATCTACCTTTTGATGAAGTAACTTTACTAATTGGTTTGAGTTTTGATTTATAAAGATGAGCTTCAACATGCTGTGCTGTGTGACCTGAATTTTGCTGCATTCTTATTTGTGATAAGATGTTCATCATTACTAAAAAGCCTTAAGGCCTTTTGAATCTTCTTGTTGCCTTTTCACCCTTGTGTTTTGCTTTGTGTTTTGCCCAAGAGTGCAAAAGCTAAGAATGGGTCATTTTGATAGCAAAATATTTCATTCATTTATTTGTCCTCTTACTTAGCATCTTAAGGTCAAAAAATGACTTACTTCAGCTGTGTTAGCATGTATTTATGTTGTGATGTCAATTGGATGCATTATATGAAATTCTACATTACATGGCCATTTTGAGCCATTTTTGTATTTTGGCCATATCTTGAGCTATACTTGTCCGATTGATGTGCTTTTTATCTTGTAGGAAAGCTAAGAGATAGCCCTATAATTTCATGAAGACTCCAAGGTTGAATCAGCCGATTGGCTATCAGAATTTGGAGTTGAAACTAACACCAGAATTCTACCTTAACATGTCTTGAGCAACCTGCCCTCTGTGCATTCATTAGACCATATCTGGAGTTATACAAGTTCAAATGAGGTGAAATTAAGCCTAAATGGAAGCTAAAACATAAAACCACATTTCTTATGAAGACTTTCAGACTTGAAAACTTCAAATTAGGCATAAAAATGGAGCTATAATTGTGTAACAAAATGCTGATAAATAGGCCTCTGTAGAGTTGAAGTTTTAAGGCTCCAATTGCATGAACCTTGAGCCCATTGCACCATCTCTTGCTCCAACTTGTACTTAGACAACCGAAGACCCAAAAGTCAAAAGAAAAAGTAGCGAAAGCTATCTACATTGAGCACACCACATGCAAAAAGAGTGGTAGAAAGCAATCAACTACACTAGCCATCATGCCTACTCACCAAACCAACAACTAGCTTCTCCTTTTCCCGGGCAAAGTTTTAGGCTGTATTTAGTCATTTTTGGAAGATAGTTTTCCAGACAGTAGTGTAGAGTAGTTTAGGATGTTTTCCTTTTCTTTTTCTCTACATTTTTCATGCCTCCAGTCCATGGAAGGCTAAACTGCTGTAACCAGTCCAAAGGGCAGCAAACTTGAAGATTAATATTAAGGTTTGTTTCCTTCATTCTTGCATTCAATTGCTAGCCATTTCTTTCCTTTTTCCTCTTTGTTTTGCAGGGAATATCTAAGTTTAATGGCTTCATTTGATTTAGATCTTATATGATTGTTGCGTAATGATCAATTTTAGGAAGAGGATAGGAAAACTAAGCAATGCATTGAGCTTTTGATGTGTTGTTTGCTTGGCTGAATCTTGACT
>JANHAO010008020.1:0-19629 GCA_026873985.1 Saraca asoca | reverse complement strand
CCCATTGTACTCCAAACATTAGATAAGATAGGATAGGAAAATTTTATCCTATCCTATCCTCACTATCAAGTGTGCCAAACATGCCTTTAATGTTTAGAATTTAAGAAGTGAATCAATTATGGAATCTGTTGATCGTCGATTTTGGCAATCAATCAACCAAATGCTGATCCTTCCATTCTAAGTATCTCAAGGGCACTCAAGTTAAAGGAGAAGTTGTGAGCTCGAAAGGAGGTTTAGAAAGAGTTAGAGCAGTTTGGCTTACTAACTACTCACAAGATCTAGCTCTTAAAAGCCAGTTCCTCCTGTGTATTATGGTTGTAGGCTTGTTGGAATTCAACTCTTTCTCAGTCAATTGCAGGCTTGCTTTAATTTGTATTTTTGGATCTTTATGTAAATTTACCTAATTGAAAGAGGTTTTGTAATGAAATTTTTAGGTAATATTTTTGCCTTTCCAAGTGCATCATGTTGTATGCTCCATATATTATAGAAGATAACATGTTAGTTCTTCATGAATAGACTCAAATATGGAGCTGAATAACCAATCAGTCACATTAATTTGTTTCAACTTACAATAAACTTGAGCACCGGAATGCTTCAGCTTGTAATGAGCTTTTAGGTCATATGAGAGCTGTGAATAGTAGGTCGTAAGTAGGTGGTAAGAGGTCGCATGCATGCGATGGCTAAGAAAGTTAGTCACATGCATGTCAAATGGAAGGTTGCATACAAGCTACGCCTTGATTAGTATGAGTTGGTCATGGCACAGGCCGAGAGTTACAACTCATTGCTTGCAATCTACAATCTTTCAGGTCGTTCAATATACCTTTGCTCACTTTATCTGTGACTCTTGGGTTTTAATCGCTAGCACCAAAATGTTGATAGTCGATTTTGATAATCGGCCAACTAAAGGTTCTTGTTAATTAAACTACCATAAGGGGTATGAAAATACAAGAAAACAATAAGAGTAAGAAGAACAAGGTGAATATTGAGGATTTTTACCGTGGTTTGGCTAAAGTCAGTGTGACCCCTACATCCATAGTGGTTTGTATTTACTATTGTGCTATTGTTTCTCTGTTCGGGTTAGTAGAACAATAATACAAGTATTCTCTCACTATTTTGGTAGAGTTTCTATATGTATTTTTTCACTCACCTGTTATAATGAATTCTCTTCCTATTTATAGGGGTAATAAGGGTATAAATGTGATTTGACAAATTACAAAACTATCATTTCCACTACTATGGGCAATAAATGCTAGGCGTCAGACAATAAATGCTGGGTAAATTATTATCGATCTTTGAGAGCTGATTTGTCAGTTGGAAATGTGTCTCAGACTGCTCACTAGCCTTTGGTGCTCTACACTTATACTTAGGGATAGCCCACTTGGCGACTTGGGATTGGTTGATGTCTCGAGCTCACACTAGGCAACCTGCTGGCTAGTTCCTGCAATCTCATTCCAAAATAGGCCATACCCTTTTCCACTGAGCTGGTCCATTGGGTCTCTACTAGCCCATTTCATTCAGTCTAAAAAATACCAATAACAGAATTGATTTAAAAACTTATAAAAAATTGGATAAATGAGAATCAATTAATGAATCGATCAGGGAGATCATAAATTCAATTTTTCTAAGGTTTTGGTTTTCCTAAGGTTTTTCTTGTTATTTAAATAACCAAATGGCTTCTCAAATCACTTGAAGTTTCAAATTCTCTTCATGTACCTGTAAAACAAACTCAGTAACATCTTCAATACTTAAGTTAGTAATTGCAACATACAAATCAAATATGAAAAATAAGAGAATTTACTAAAGATTCTAGGGAGTTCATGAAAGTCTGTCTTGTAGTGAGCACAACTTTTATTTTGCATCATGAGTTGCTTTCTTTTCTCTCACACAAACCTATAAAACTAGAATCAAATTAGCTTGGCTGGTACCTAGTAAGTTTTAGGTCCAAACTTATTAGCACGTAAAGTAGAAACTTTTTTAATAGTAGATAATTTTGGCAGCCATACCAATTTTTCATTTGGCTTTAGAAAATAGGTTCCATTCTTAAATGGACAATATGGTGGCCCTTATGATTACGATAATTGCAAGTGATATAGGCAGGGTTCCATCTCTTAGATCTTTTAGGCTACTGCTGTCTATATCCTAGGCCACTTTTATTTTGTAAATTTCTCTGATTTTCCAGCATGTCATTCAGTTTTTCATTACTCTCAGCAAAGCCTTATAACATCTTATTCAATCTCTCTATCTCCAGCTTATAGGACTCATAGCGCTCACATGCTTTATTCTCATTAACTAATTTTTCATTTAGAACATTTAAATCAACATTTTCTTTTTCAATTTTCTCTATCTTTTTGATCAAATTCTCATTCTGACTCTTTAATTTTTTTATTTCCTTATTGGCTTTGGTTAGTGCTTCATAAATCTCTTCATATAGATCATCAGAATCATCATCATCTATTTGATGACTGGAATAACTATTAGAGTCACTAACATAGGAATTATAGAAAGAAAAAGGATACTGCAGAACCTGTGAATTTTCATCATGCTTGGCCATTAGGCAGTGTTCTTCTTTCTCTTTACACTCAGCTTCAATTTTGGAACTGTAAGTAGTCTCCGGGATATTTGAAATTTCTTTTCTTGTTTTGTATTATGAGATTCTTGGAAATTCATTAGCAAACAATGTACTAATAATGATCCATTTTAATTTGGAGGCAAGAAGATGTTTTCTTTCCTCTTTATCAGTCTATAGCAATTTAGGTTTTGGTTCAAGAATTCCATCAACAGATGTTATAGGATATTCATAGCCAGTTTCTAAAATTTTCAGCATATTAACATCTAAAGCTTTAATAAAGACCTTAATTTTAAATTTCTAGAATGCAAAATTCTTAACATCAAAAGTAGGTGGGTGATTCAGAGATGGGCAATCAGAGAAAATAATTAAGTTTGAATCCATATCCTTATCAAAAAAAAGGAGTATCAAGAGCTAAGGCTCTGATACCAACTATCAAGTCTTGTGAATTAGAAAATAAAATGTGAAAATCACAGATCTTGCCCTTATTTCTTTAAGGGAATGTGTATACTCCTTTATATAAAATAAATTCTTCTTTTTTATCTTAATAGAAATTGTGATTTTTTTCTTTTTAATCAAAAGACACAATAGAATATTTATTGGTGAATATACAAATAGCAAAATCAATAGTTATGCAACAAGATTATAAATGTGGGAGCAGAAAAGTAAAGACACAAGTTTTTAAGGTGGTTCAAGTTGAATTAAAATCGCAATTCAAGTTTACTCCACTTGGATAATCTTCGACCATATTACCACTTCAATTACAGAAAAACATCAAGATTTAACCAGGCTCCTGAGATGCTAGTTTACAACAAACACACAAGAATTACAGAAATCTTGCTAACATAGAAGAATTACAAACAAGCTCTTTTAAACCTAAAAATAAATACAAGAATTATAACTGGCTCTTACAAACCTAAACAAGATTTCTAAAAACCTAGAAACTTTAAGAGAAAATATAAGAAAAGAATAGGGTAAAGTGAAATACAATCCTAGAGGAGCATTTGAGAAACAATTCTCAAATAGCTAAGATGAATTCAATAGAACTTTGATTTAGATTTTCTTGATTAGATCTTAGAATTCTTGTGAGGTAAAGAGAAATCAGGTTTAGCTCTTTGATAAGAGATTTTCGCACTTGAAGATGAGAGAAAATTATGTAAAACTTATGAAGAATTGAAACGTAGTTGGGTTTTTATAACTGTTGTAACGAATTGTAATAGAATAACTGATTTTCAGTTTGTAAATCAATTACTGAATCAATTTAGAGAAAAATCCTAACATTTGATTTTAAAAATTTTGAAAACTGTTCTTCATGAATCAATGCTTGAATCAATTTGTATAGGTTTTCAAACATGAATCGATGGATGAATCGATTCGTAATGTGTAAAATAGTTTTTATACAGTCTTGTCTTCTTCAAGTGGTATTTCAACCTCATTTTAAAAAATATTGTTTGAATCAAACTTCTTTTGAAATTCATTTGCAAGAGATCCTAAAAATAAAATAATTCCTAATTTCTAATATTAATCTTCTTGAATTACAAATGTATATACTTTGAAAACTGAAACACAATTTAAAATAAATAGTGAAACATAATATCAAATAGTAATGTGAATTATTTGATTACAATTATTTTTTAACATCAAAATTAAGAAAATCTATGTAGCTAGGTAACCTAGGCTAAAAAATTTCACTAATCATAAAAAAAAATGATTTTCCTTTAGGAAAATTCTAAAGTTTTAATGATCAATGAACGCCATTTATTCTCCAAATTTTTCTAAATGAGCATTTCATAAATGTCATGAATAAATGACTATTTTATACATGACATTCAATCATTCTAATTTGATCACTTTGGTGATTACATACCATCTTAAATAACATAAAAATCATGCATATATGTTATAATCATTATCTAAATATATAAAAAGCAATAAGATAACAAATAATAATAATTGAATTTTTTTTATTTAACAATAAAATACACAGTGCCACAGCACTATCCAACATTATGCACATCGTCCTCCTTTTCTCAAAATCTTCCATTTTAGAAGTTCAATTCAATGAAACAAGAAAGTAAGGATGTTTTATCCTTTACCTAACCTTTCTTAGAATTAAAACCAATCATTTAGGTTTCAACAAAATCAGACAATCAATCCATGTCTTTTGTCCTTATCCTATCATTTTAATATAACATAAAGCAATTCATCCCTTTTCAATGTTTTATATATATATATATATATAATTTATACATCAATTTCAATGAAAGCTAGGACGTTTCATATTTTTTCAATAAACAATTGTAAATAAGACAAAATATGGATTAAACATTGTAGATACATCAAAAGATAATTGTAGCAGAACAAATACTCAATTGTAGAATGGATTTATAAATAAAACAAAATATGGATTAAACATTTAAGCATATTCATGAAAAATTATAAATCTCTAAACGTGTGTTCTGATACCACGTGTAAATTAAGGATTATGATTTTCTAATGTTTAAAAAGATCATTGAGATATATGATTTTCACATACTTTAGTTTGATGATGAAGTCATTCCAATACGGATGTCGGTTGCATATATTAGTTTCTCTCCATTTATCCCTTTCTTCCTGAAACACACTCTATTTTCTGATGAATTTTTTATATGTTTCTTTATAGACAGAAAGAGGATCAATATATATATGTAATTTTTCCTTTAATCTGATATGTTCATCATGCATCAATTGTTTTATTAATGAATGGATGAGATTTATTTTATTATAACTTCCCACTATATTATAACTTCCCAATATAGAAAATTACTTGTTAACTCCAAGCCCTTAATTTCAAGCCATTTATTACGTTACCAAATGGTAACTATCTAACAATGAATACTAACTTAACTTTTGAAGAAGTTTTAACAGTTTCTGTTGTCTTAGTCTCTTTACAAATTGCTTTGATTGTCATATGATTCCCTATTGGAAAATTGAGTGTTTGTCAATAACTGAAGTTTGTATTTGTAATGTGACACAAATACCATGAGACATGTTCCGGGTGGACTTAAAAGCAAAGGCCATAATTGATATTTGAAAAGGAAATGTGTATAATTCATATAAATTGGTTTTGGTGGTAGCCCTGATTGGACACCTTAGGTCCCCACCATATACGAAGCTTGGAAAGGGAAGTAAATATGAGAAGTTAGTTTCCCACAAAAACAGAAAGCATAGAAAAAAGAGAGAGAGCTGCAGATTTGCAGTTAACATTGGAAGGAAGAGAAGGAGACAGGACATGAAAGTTGGAAAATGGTCCATAAAGCGAAAAGGAAGGAGGCATCAAAGTTTCAATCCAAAGCCTTTTGTTCTTGTTTGATGCTCACTCAACCAATTCCAATTTGCAGAATGCAAAGCAACCAAACCTTATCCGTTTGCATAATGCGATCAAACACACACACTGCATGCACGCTATTCTGTTCCTTTCCATGCATTTCATAAAGCTATCCAGTGTTAGTGCCTCCTATCTTTCAGAACCCTTTCTTCATCATAATAATGTATGCCATTTATAGAGAGGAAGAAAAAAAGGCATGCATTTGACTTTGACTCATATTTTATCACCTATTTGGTTTTTTCATGTATTTAGACACATAGATGCACAAATATTCTCTCTTTCTTCCTGTAAATTAGCTGTTATCTTTTTTAGTTTACGTGTATTTTGATTAATTCACTTTTAGATCATTTACACTTGCTCTAAAAGGCTTTAAAAAAAATTCCTTGGAACTTGACCTTAAGAAATATCAAATTTGCAATGTGGGCCATAATGATACACATAGCAAACTTGTTTCTTAGTCAGTGAGGCGAGCCCTTGGGAGTTTTTCTATTTGGTTGCTTCATAATTATATTCATGTATGTAAAAGTAGGTATTTGACATGATTTGAATTGATGGAAGATGAAAGTTAACTTCTGTAGAAGCCATGATTTATCAAAGCCACTACCATGGTGGCCTTGATCTACGCTTATATTATATATGTGTGTGTGTGTGTGAGAGAGAGAGAGAGAGAGAGAGAGAGAGCATGGCCCATGATAGTCAATAATTCTAACCTTCTCTTCTCTCAAGACTTCTGGGTGCCTCTTTTCTCCCTTTGAATGGAAAAACCTATAAAAAGCACACACAATCGTCTGCATTGCCATAAATTCACATATTTTGTAGCTATGTCATCGCCCATACTTCATAAAGAAGCTTACTTTGATTTGAAACTCTTGATGATTTCATTTGTTAGTTTTAAAGACCTTTCATATAAAAAAAAAAAGGAAAAAAGAAAGAAGTGGAACGAACCCATTCTTTGGGAATAAATATGCATACTATTATCACTAAGAATTCTAACAAAAAGGAAGTGGTAATCCACACAATCCAAGATTGCCCATAAAAGCATATTCCGGGATGGTGGTTCTATCATGTTGAGGCATCTTCACACTTAGTTTGTTCCATGACACATCGAAATCATAGAGATTCTTCAAAATGTGGATTTGTTTATGGGATAATTCCACTTGACTTGTTCAATGAAAGGCAAATTATTGCCAATTCTTCTGCATCAACGATCTCTGGAGGTATCATCCCAGAAAGCTCATTGTCCCCAAGCTCCAATTGACTTAATTAATTTCTTATGGATCCTTCTAAAAGTATTGTATGATAAAACAAGGGATTTGATTGAGAAAAGGTCAAGGATTTCTGTAATTTAGCAAGCATCTGAGGGAGAAGTTCACCAAAAATTCGGTTATGATTCATAAGAAAATAAAATAATTTGTAGAGACCACCAACTCATTACTAAATTTTTCTGCTTATCTACTAATCAGAGAAGTCTAATCCCTCATTTGAAGTCATAAAAAACTAAAATTTAATGTATTAGAATTGAATTTATGAATAAAATCAACTCAATTTCAAATAAATTGAATTATAGTCTTTTTAATGATTTCACATGAGGATAAATATTTGAAATTCTTAAGCTTGCCATACTTATAAGGAATACTGCCATAAAAACTTTCTTCAAGATCATGGTCAGTGAGCAATGTTACTTTTTCAATTGAATATGGAATATTACCAAACAATTCATTCCCAAATGGCTTAAAAATCCAAAAAACAGATGAAGAAACATTAACAGATACTTCTATCTAAGGTACAGAACTTGAAGATTTAATAGGTTTCAAAGATAAGGTGATAAGCTTCCAGAAATCAGAATGTACGTGTCTATTAGGAAGCCATTAATGTCATCTACATAAATGCCGGGACTGTGAAATCACATTTGATGCCATTTTGCCAAGCAGATCAGCAGTACTCAGGGTAATTAAGGAATTGGAGGAAGGTGAATAACAAGAAGGCAGAGAATGTGCATAGGATTTAGGGTTTAAAGAAAGCTATGCTTTATTTACGAATCCATGCTCCATTGCATAAAGCAGCCTTGCCATGTTCATGTGAAGAATTTAACGGCCATAGTATTCGTATGGCCTTCTCTAGCTTTGATTTGACTCCTCCATGGAGGCTTGCTCTTCGGACACAAATTCAGAATCGGGAGGACATTACGATTATCAAAGTTCTAAGAGTCTCAAGTTTGGTATAGATGCTTGTTGCAATGTAATTATATCGTCCATAATAACCAAATATTCATTAGTGGGGAGTGACTAGGTTATTCGTTTGTGTGTGAGAGGGATTGCAGTATTGCACCATTGATCTCTAGTCCACTTGTACCCTCAGCCACAACAACTTATGACTATTTTTCCTATTTTCAAAGAGTTTTACTCGCCAAATTCGGAGATTAAAACTTAATACCTGGAATTTTCATGGAAAGTTTAATCTTCCAATTGTACAATGAGTGCAACTAAGAAAATAAAAATAAATATAACTATCATTCCTTTACCATTCTAAGCTCTCATCACTACCTTGATGGATTTTGATTTGAGTCGGACTGCCTTTCTCGGTTGAATATCTGTTGCAATTTGAGCCACATATCTTACTAGTTGGGCTAAATGGG
This sequence comes from Saraca asoca, assembly GCA_026873985.1. Classification (NCBI taxonomy): domain Eukaryota; kingdom Viridiplantae; phylum Streptophyta; class Magnoliopsida; order Fabales; family Fabaceae; genus Saraca; species Saraca asoca. The sequence goes on along the minus strand of JANHAO010008020.1, from coordinate 11,061 downwards.
GTGTTCTGGGTCTGGTATTTGCATGTATTGTTTGGTCCATGGAAGAAAAGTCACATTTTTCAGACAGATGGCAGTGAGGAATAGGAAAATAATCAAGGGAGACAGGACGCTGATGTCGATTGCAACCATGGTAGCTTGGCTGCTTGTTTGTTCTGAAAGTGGATGTGTCACGTATTCTGTCTCTATATACTTAATCTAAAGAAAAAATATAAGAGCCTAAGAACAACCAATATTCATATACAATTTTTTGCTGACCATATGATAATTCTATTTTCTGTCCCTTACTCCTCAAATGTAATTTTCCTACTCTATTTACATGCGGAATCTAAAAGCATTTGTTACATAGAGAAAATTAGTCACGAGAATTAGGTAAACATTCGATAAGACAATCAGTGCAGCAAGGATTTATGTAATCTATATCCCTTTTTCTATATATAAACACTGGATTCTAATTTGAGATCAACTAATACTGATATTAAACAACTACTCTTTAACTTATATTTATGAGTGCCGTTAAAATGCCCATGGGACTGCAAGCTTGCGATTTCTATTCTCAATGACCCTCAGGCACCCAAGTAAATGCGTTATTCTTATCTTTACTCTGTTTATCCTTATTGTCCAAAAAGCGCTTCACAGATCGGTTATTGACCTCAAAAACAAATGCCATTCCTCTAATCTGCATTTAAATGTATTACAGCAAATTAAATATGCTAGATTGGAAAGTACAGAATTGCATCATTATAATTTAAAAAGAATTTTCAGTTAGGAAAGAAAGGAGCTTACCTCGATCAAACTACCACAGCGAAGACCCCGCAGTTGTCCAGGAGCAAGTTCTTTGCCATTCACGAAGATGGAACTCTTGCCAAGATTTTTAAGAATGAAACAACCATTTGCATCCATCTTTATCAGAGCCTAGCCAGATAAATTCAAGTACTTTCATGCTGCTACCAACTCAACAAAAGGAATTTGAAACTTTGAAAGGATATGAACAGAATTTTCAGATTTTTTTTTTTTCTACAGACAAATTCTTCTGATCCTAGAATAGCTATACAAGATTTGCTAATGGATGTAGATAAATATGATACAGATCAATGAATGACTAGAGCACAATTCATTATCTTATTACTGGAAAGATCCATAACAGCATAAGCTACATCAAAGAAAGGTAAAAAAATATTTCTCTAAGAAATTCTTCATTTTCCTGCCCAGACAATTATCTATATTTTAATACTGAATCTGTTACTAGAAGAAGTCGAAGGTCACTTAGATTTCATGCATCTAGCATTCAAATGATAACAGCAACTCTCACCATCTCCACTAAACCCAACTAAAAAGAACAATAATGTAAACTTAAACACCCTTTCAATTTATAAATAAAATCAACCATGTAAAGCAACTAAACAAAATGCAAATCTTACCTGTCGTCTAGATATTTTGTTAGCACACCCTTCTCTTCCGAGGTTGATATCAACTGGAACATCATCTGTTGCTCGGCCAAGTATAACCTGTGAAGTAGGAGTAGGAGTGGGTGCACAAAAGATGATAGCAATAATTCATAATGGGAACAAATGTCACAAATTAAGGAAACAGTGCAACCAAATAGCATCTTATATTCAAATTTTTAATAAATGTGCACTAGAAGAGCAAAGCAGTGCACTGAAAATTGACAATTTGGTATAAAAATGACTAATTTGTTGTTCAGCAACAGTAGATACTGCTAGAGAATTTGTTAAAGTGAATTCAAATTTGAAAGAAATTAACTATAAAATACATAAAATGGTTAAAAAAAAAAAAGGAAGAAGCTCCTCAACAACCATTGAAACTCCTATAAAAGAATAAAAATCTATAATAAGAGGTTCACTGAGTTGGTCAGTTTGTATTTTCATTCTAAAAAGGATAATAGAAATTATTAACTAAATTACCACAGGCATGGTCCTTTTTTTTTCCCTTTTGCCCGGTTTTCGGAGAGAGAGAGAGAGAGAGAGATTATTAACTTCTATTTGATGATGATTAGGTTATGATTAAGCAAAGCAACATAAGGTGAAAATTGACAAGGAACCAGACACATGCATGCATATGCATGCCTATAAAGGAAATAACATATTGACAGCAGAAAATACACTAATACTACAATGAAGAAGACAATTTAATGAAAGATTCATTTTCCTAAATGCTAAAATTCAGAAGGTACACCTCGCTTTTCTTAATATAGTGCCTCTGATTGCGTCCATACAATCTAGCAAGTGCACCGTGAGATGCAATGGCTCTTTGCATAGAGGACTGAGCACACTGTTCCAATCTCACGATTGTCTTTTTAGTTTCATCATGTTGATACCTTGACACTGCAATAGAAGGGTAAAAAATTTAGATTACAAACAAGATAGAAAGTTAATTGGACATAATCACCATCCTCATTAAAGAAAGATATCAAGCCTCACTTACTAAATAATTTTACTTATACCACTGTAAGAAGTTTTTAAAAATGAATTAAAAAAATGATAAGCCAAACCATCAAATTACCTTTTCTTAACAGTTCAAACCTCAATTTTCACATTTTTTGTAGAATAATTTAGAACCATTATAGAACCAGCATTATCTTATTTTATCTAGCACCAGATCAATTACCTTCTCTATTTGCATGTGCATCTTGATCAATCGGACATAAATCCATTTCAAGAATCTGTGAAAGCAACATCAAGAAGAATGAGATGTAAGCTAGAACTCTTGATTATGGGATTGGAACTACTACTAAATGCAATAACCAATACTTACCATTTTCTCAACATCAGAATAATAAGGAATGTCATCATCACTCTCGATATCATCATCTTCTTCCTGATCTAGAACTAATGATTTTACTTCGGATTTAGGAAGATCCTTTTGTTTCTCTGCCTTCGGAAATGCATAAACTTCAGTTGAAGCTATAGCATTAAGTTCCTGTTCACAACATGCACCTTCAGTGAAGTTGTTTTTAACAAAAGCACAACCATATTCTCTAACAAGTATGCTATCTAATTAGAAAGTATATTAGACATGACATATGCACCTCTTCTTTCTGATGTCTATCTGTGGTACACTTCACAGTTGCATGACCTAATCTGCTACGATTGGGGTTGGAAATGATATTGTTACCCTGTCTTGAACCTTTAGATATATGGTTCCTACCAGGATATTCAGTTTTCATTGAGATGGCAACAGGTGGGTAGTTTAAACTAACATTAGGCACCAATTCTGACCTTACTCTGTGAGGAGCTGCAGAAGACTGTGAAAGATGCTCTTCTTTCTTCAAGCTTACCACTGGTTCATTGTTTCTTTTATTATTAGACAAAGAAACTGGATAACCAGCCCCCTTCTGAAATGGTTGAGTGGCAGGAGACGGAACTACAATAGGTAAGCTTACATCATCGTTAGATGGGATTTCAGGATCCTCAGTGTTCAAGGTGCAATACATAAATTCGTCACCAAGATCATGACAATGAGAACTTTGCTCAGCTACAGATGATGTGGCATCATTTCCAGGTTCAGAAATAGAATGCAAATCACCATGACTGTTGTCTAATGGGTTTGCAGCAACCTTTAACCCAGTAGTAGATGAACAGCAAGGCATATCAAGGCTTGCTTTGGAATCTGACTTCTCAGACTCTCGAACATCAGGTGCATCATTTCCTTGAATTTCACAGTGAGGGCTCAACAGAAGCAAATCAAGGTTATCATAGCTAGACTTATCCATTGCTTCTTTCCCATCTATATTTATAAAGAGAAGCTCATCTTCATTTGTGAAGTTTAGGAGAGAATCAGATAGGTGTGTGATGTCTTCTGTGGTCGCCACAGGTTCATTTAGTTTAGACATATCACTAACATGTCTTTCTTTCAAATCATCTGGAAGAATTAGCCCCCCTTCTGCATTATGATCTTGGGGTTCCAGGCTAACATGAATCGGCATAGTAGGCACTGATACATCCTCAATTGTTTTCCAAAGAGATGCATCAGGCAGTGAATGAGAAGATCCTACTTCCTCTAACCCTGGGCAACTTCTATACTCAACAAGTAAGGGATTTACATCCTTGTTTAAATTGTTCTGCGGCAAAGAACTTCCATTATCATTTTTCCCAGAACCAATACCAGGTTTCTGAAAGCCTAAGTTGTTTTCTGTTTTAGCACCACCATCGGTGCAATTTTCTGCAGGAGATTCATCATAAACAATCATATTCTTTTCATTTCCATTTCCAAAAGAACCGCCAATTTTCATTTCATTGTGTAAAGTCACATCAAAAGAGTCAATAAAACCCGTGCAAAATCTTTTCCGCGTTATGTAATAATGATTCCGAACGCTTTCAATTCTTCTTTTGGAAGAGCCCTGAGAGGAAGCTGAGGAACTTTCCTTAATTCCATTTCCGTAGGACTTGGAAAAAACACTATGGCCTGAGAACTCTAATTTAACCATAGAAGCAGAGGCTTCAGCTGAAACAACTGGATCATAAAGAAGAGAGTGCCATCGATCCCGCACTTCCCTGAATGTATATTTTCGAGAGAACTGAACTGCTCCTTTGGCAAGTGATTCCAGAGAAGCACCCGCCTATACAATACATAAAAGTCAACCGAAATGCATCAACAGAAATACAGCACACGGAGCAAATTTAGCTGTATTGTTCCAATAATTCCACTAGAATAAAGCATGGAAAAACTGTAAGCAAACAGACAAAGCAGCCTAGAGATGGAATTGGAGTAGAAATCCAGAACAAGAGCTAGGGTTTCTGATTTCAGGCTTCGAAGAAGCAAACCAATTTTAAATTAAAACTAGCATGAGAGAGAATTTCAAAGCAAAATTGAAGGAAAGTATAGCAAAAGTGGAAGAGTGATACCTCGACGGCATTCTTCAAGAGAAGGTCGTCTTCAGGAATCCATGGAGGTTTTGAACCAATGTCTACCATGAGCTCCGTGGGTTTCTCAGTTATAATGCAAACCGAAGAAGATGAAGTGATCGATCTATCTCTTCAGAATTCGAATTACCATTAAATTATCGGGAATTGTGCCGAGGTTCTTGCTCCATTTATAGTTCAGAGTTCAGTCGAAGAAGAGAAAAGGGAGTGAGAAAGAGAGCGACTGACCAGTGGTGTGCTGAAGTGGAAGGCGAGGAAAGCGCGGGTAACGCTCATCGATTTCCGAGCTCCTTGAGCATCGTCTGGTAGTGATGCTGAAAAAGATGCTTTCCGTTTACCCGTCTCTGTTTAATGAAAAATGAAAATTAAATATAAGAGAATCTGCTTCCTTTTTCTTTTTTTGAGAAACAATTTATCAATACCATATATGGCTAATTATTAAATACTTAGCATAGAAAGATAACAGTTTATAAATAAATTGAACTATTCTATAGTTCGAGCTTAAAACCAAAGTCATATTGCCAAATTTATTCTTTTTCGAAACCAAAATAAACTTGAAATGAAAATTTTCTTGTTAAAATAGTACATGATTTTAGTAATCGATTAATTAAATTATATTATATATTCCATAGTTACTCTTAATGAAAGAATATATATCTTCCACCAAAGGTGTATAAGTTTTACTACATCATTTTTGTTATAAAAAAAAGTTATTGGAATTATTGACAGAAGATTTTGATTTTATCTAATCCAATTAATCTGAGAGGATTCTTTCGAGATCTAAATTGTTATTCGATTATTTTGATGGCAAAGAAGGTGAAGAATGACTAGAGGAAGAAGAAGAAGAGTGAAGAAAATAGAGATTTAACGTGGATCGGTTAAAATCGGACAGAATCAACCCCTACGTTCACGATAGCATTTCATTTATCTAAAGATAATTTTACAAAATTTCGATATAGTATTCCTGACCTCCTTTTTACAGGGGGCTTGTTCCTCTTAATTTATAAATGAAATGAAACTACAATGGTAAATTTACAAATTATATTTCTGTTACATTAAATAATAAATATACAAGATAGTTTAAAGTACAACAAGTTGGCTTCTACAACTACTGGTTAATTTGTGTGAAATGCTTTTTACGGGTGGGATCCTTAGATTGCATTTTGCAGAATGGCGGTGCAAATTATCAGTTAGCTATATACTCGACCTTAGCAGACTTCTAGCTGGATGAGATACTGTAAGCTATCTTTGTTTTGCGAAGTCAAACTCAAATGAGTCGCGAGCTCAAGCTATCGATAAGTTGAGGGTTGTTGTTGGTGAGCTAGAGGTTACTACTCAGCGAGTTGGTTGTATAACGACCTCACAAACAGACAAGCTAAGTTTCTTTCTTGATTTCTGCTGCACTTTTGTTGGCCCACCTCATAATACCAGATTTACCCATAATAGGAATTAAGCTCATATTTAAAGGGTTAACATATTATTATATGCAGAAAACAGTCGCAGAACTCGCAATCGTTTGTTACGCATCCCATCAACGAAAGGCCTACTAGAAAGCGGCTTAGCGGCTCACAACGACCAACCGAACCAGTCTCCACGAGGGTCAACTCAGCGAATGATCGACTTCTCTACTCAAACCCAACCAAGCGACGTTTAGCTCTCTCGCTCGCCGCAAACACTGAGTCGCGTTGGCAATGATCGAGCGACTCCAACGAGCAATGACTGCTGATGCTGACAAAAGCATATTTATGGCCAGCCTGGAGGGCCTACCTTATAGACCACCTCCTGCAGCAGTCGATTTACAGTCTTGTCACTGCTTACCTTATTTATTTGATGTAATGTAACTGTAACTTGTAATTAATACATGTCCCCCCACTTTCCATCTATAAATAGGAACACCTTGTCAAAGGAAAAGAGGGAGAAAGGAATTCTTGTAAGCAGAAATTCTGCCTAAGCTTTTCATTAATAAAAACTTCCGTCGTGGACGTAGGGTCCGGTACTGTCCGAATTTGGCCGAACCACGTTAAAAATATTGTCTTTCCTTCCCTCTCTTCCTCTTGGCTCATCTCCCGCACTTCAGAAGCAGTATCGATCCGTAGAACCTCTTTCCTGTTGGCCGAAGTTTGGCTTCTCCATACGGACCAGATTTCGACGTCAACACATATTAATCAATTTCGAATTCAACTACAAATCTAAATCTTGAAATAAATTAACTAAACTCAAATAAATAAATATTTTAATTTGGTTCAGTTATTTATTAGCAAAAACTAAAAAATTATATTTTATTTAAGCAAAAAGTTTCCGAGACAAATAAATATGTTCACCATGAAAATTCTAATAGAGACAAAGTGAACACAACGTTTCTAGATTACAAATATTTTAAGTTTAAAGGAAACCAAAAATATATGCCTAGTTTGAATGGATAATTTGTAATTGAAACATTATCTAATTAATTTGTTTTAATCTTCCGTAAAAATAGAATATTCCTTTGAATATAATAGCATAAAACGTGGGACACCCCGTTGTAACGGAGAACCAGACCCAACGGAGGAGCAGTCCATTTACACCGATAGTACTGAATACCGTGCGCCTTCTGGTCCTCAGATTATCTTATTGCCACCAAAGTAAGGAAACGATCGCTCATCTATTTGCTAAAATTCCACAAGCACAACCGAGTTTGATTCTTATTACATTTTTATATAAAAGGAAAGTGAAACGCCAAACTCATATTACTGATAAATTTTTAGAAAATTAAAATTTTATTTTATTTCCTTTCTTTTCATTTTATTAGATATTAGTAATTTCTCAAGTTCTAAATATGGATTCTTTCCATTTCTTTAGAAAATTAAAAAAAAATGTAAATAGGTAAATCTTTTTATGTTAAATCAGTGGGTTTCCAAACTAAATCTTAGTACAAAATTTTTTGCATATATTATTTATTAATTTACTTCCTCAATTTCTTCGGGAACATGCAAATTCCATTTTCTTGCTCTCAAATTCTTATTATTCCCTGTGTGAAAATCTAAGAATGATAATTTATTTGGCAATAAATTTTCTAATGCTCATCATGAGTTCATAATATAGATTTAAATTTTGAATACAGAAGGTCTTTTTTTTATTTTTTAAATGACAGTTGATTTTGATTTCAGTGGATTAATCATTTCTAAAGGAAAAAATGCCTTACCCATTTTAGATTAAACCAATTTTTTTTATATATTTGTTGGGAAGTTTTTACTACATAATATACTTGCTCATAACAAAATAATAGAGAAGATATCAAACGCCATCCTATGTGCTAGCTATTTCTCCACCTACGTAGAGAGTTTGGAACCAATTACCTTGATCGAACAGGATACAACTAGTAAACAAGCGCCAGCAGACTAATTTACAGGGTTTGAAAGAAGGCAAAAATATAGCACTATATATTATATAATATTATGCCATATTCAAGCAAGGCGCAGATCATGGTGGTGCTGAAGATTCAGATGGCTATGGTGCTGGCAGAAAGCGTAGAGATTGGAGGCTCCATTTGCCAATGCTATTTCTGATTCTGGATCTCCTTCATTCTGCAACACTTCATACTGCGGATGGATCACGTACGACTTTTCCTTCTTAAATTCCATAAATCAAAGAGGAATTAACAACATAGATATATCATTGGGTAATATAAGATTTTAAAGGCAAAAGTTATAAAAATTGTAATTTTTTTTATATATAGTCTTACAATTATAAGAATGTAAAAATTTTATATGTAGTAAGTGCATAAAAAGATACAACTCTATTGTTTAAAATTATATAAAAAATTTTAAATTAAATTTTCTCTCTTTGATATAAAAATTACCATTTTTGATTAAAAAAAAAGTCTTACAATGGCAAGCAGGAGATTTCCGTTCACCTGCTCCAAGCTTCTAACCTGCATGTATAGTTTCCAAAGGAAAAATTTAGAGATAAAGAGTTTATTTAGATTACAAAAGGCAGAAACATAGAGAATTTTGATTTTGGATGGAATGAAATACAGTGTTTGAACTAAGAAGTCTACAAGTTTTGGATTTTCTGACCTTTTTCCTGCAGGTGTCAGTCCGAGTTTTGATGACATGGTACTGGGAAAGAACATACATGTTACTAGCAGTTAGCTTACTCTCTAAAAATTCCAAAACTCCCTACAAAATCTTTTATATTCTTCTGAAAAAAAAAAGGAACAACAAAAAAAAAAAAGCCCAGGAGAGGAATTGGTAGAGGATGAAAAGAGAGGAATTTTTTTTTTTTTTTATAAATTGACGTTTATAATTTTCTTTTTTTTTTTAATTTATAAATTATATGGTCCTTGTAAAAGACGAAGAAACAGGCAGATGGAAAATTGAAGTTGGATCAGGCATCGTGCATTAATCCTTTCAGATCTGCTACCGAAGCAGCTGTGAAAAAGAAATATGAAGCATTGAAACTAATAATTTTAAAAGTAGAACATTTATGAAGTTTCTACCTTTCGATCACGTATGGTCCGAATAGAAGAAACCACATCATCCTCAAGACTTTGTAGTTGCTGGAAGTTCAAATTCTCCAAATCTTCTCCCATTCTATTCCTTTAAAATCAAAACCATAACTTACTAAGCTGGATTTGTTCAACTGGATAGAAAAAAAATAATATATTTCATTTCAGTAAAATAAAAGGCATCAGTTGCATATCCTTAGCTATATTACCTGATCTGTTCTCTAAGTTTGTTGTTAATCTCTTTCAATTTGCTCAAGCTTTCAAGCATTCTCTGCAGAGATAACCCATTAAAAAGAATTAAAAAAAAAAAAACAATGTTTTAAAACTTCAAAGTGAAAGATCAAAGTGATGGTTTAATCAACCTCGTAGTGAGCATGCCACAGATCGATATTTCCCATAGTCTTCTGGTACTGATCCACCATCTTCTTAGTCCTATAATTCACAATAAAACGTCAAAAACCCAGAAAATTATAACAATTGCAGATAGAGAGAGAGAGAGAGAGAGAGAGAGAGAATGATATATATTATATACGCACGTAAGGCCGGGGCTGACATATTCGTGCATCTTGTTGTTCTTGGAGAACATGATGAGTGAAACCTTAGCATCACAGAGAATACTGAGTTCGTGAGCTTTCTTGAAAATGCCATTCCTGCGTTTGGAGTAAGTGACTTGCCTGTTTGTGGGGTTCTCGATGAGCTTGATCTCAATCTTTCCACGGCCCATTTCGAGAGAAAAAGGATTCTTGTTCTTTTTCTTCTCAAGCAGAAAATGGGAGCTAGCTAATGTTAGAGCAATGGGCGTTCTAGATATATAGGTCTAAAGACAAACCAGAACCAAGTAGAAGAAGTAGCGTAGTAATAGGAGGAGGAAGAGGAAGGAGAGTGAAAGCGGTTTCCAAAATAGGAAAGCCAGAAGAAAAGTATGGTTGGATTTTAACTGGGAAGGCACGCTAAATTGAAGAAAGAGTGAGTAAAGCAAGCGTACGACTATTATTGGCCCGGGACCTTGTTGAACAAGAGTATCCAGAATAAAGAAAATTAACAAGAAAGAAAAATGAAAAAAAAAATCAGATCTATTGAATAGGACCCTCTTTAGATTTGCTCATTTTATTTTTCATTAATTGTATGCATCATAATTTAATTTAAATTAATTTCATTTATCTAAAAGGTTTCATTTATTTAGATTTTGATAGGTATATATAATGTATAATAATTTATAAACAGTGGGTGGTGCCCTGTTATCAAGAGAAGCGGTTTGAATCCTTCTTGTTAAAAGGGAGAGAGAGAAGAGATAATAAAATTGTATTTAACAAATAAGCCAGACATATATATTTATATAAGAAATATGTACAGGAAATAAAATTCTAATATGTCTATAATTTATTAACATATCTAGATTTATTAGTTATCTTATATAGGCTTATCACTTATCTAATCTAGGGGTGTTAAACGGACGGGCTCGGCCCGGCCCGATCCGGATCCGTACGGACCGGGCCTAAACGGGCCTAACCCGTTTAGGCCCGTATCAAAACGGGCCATGGACTACTAGTCCGGTCCAGCCCGTACATGAATCGGACCGGTCCGCGGGCCAGCCCGTTTTTTTTTAATATCTGATAATAATAATCAATAATGCATTCAAATGCATAATTCCAGAAAACTCAATAATACCTGAGAATAATAATCCATTCATTCTTT
>JANHAO010008019.1:0-19655 GCA_026873985.1 Saraca asoca | reverse complement strand
TAATAGAAAACTAACAAGACATGCAGAAAATGAAAACAAAGATAAACAAAGCAACTAGCCAAGGGAATCAACTTGAGATTAATGCATCCTTAATTACTAAATATTCATTCAATTATTGTTATTCATAACAAGGATCCCTGAAATGATTAATAAGTTCAATGCAGAACTCAGTCACAAACATTCCATCAAGATCTCAATGCATTACTTGATTTTCCTATCCTCTTCTAAGGTGATTATTAAGATCTCAATAACCATATTAATATCTAAATTAAATGGATTCATTCAACTCAGATATCACAATAAAAACAAAGAGAAAAGGATGAGAAATGACCAGCAATTGAATGCAAGTTGGAAGGAACAAGATCTCCTCATTAATCTTCAAGTTTTCACCCCCTTGGATGGTTACAAAGTTAGCCTTCCATGGAGGCTGAAAAATATAGAAAAGAGGAGAGCAAAATCTTGCTCTATACTTTCAAGAAAAAACACTCTAAAAACACACTAAAAACTACTTACAAAACTGAAGCAAAAAGACCTAACAAAAAGGAGATTGCCTGGGCAAAAGAAGAAGCTAGTTGCAAGTAGGTGGATAGGCAAATGATGGCTGACTAAGTCTGCTACCACTGCCATTGCATGTGGTGCATTTTGCAAATTGCTTTCTTTGATTTTCCTACTCTCTTTTAGGTCTCCAGCTAGCTGAGTGTTTGCTAGATCAAAGGATGTGCAATTGGGCTCAAGATCCATGCCAATTGGGGCCTTGAAAGTCCAATTTTGTAGGGCCCATTTTCTCAACATTATTCCCTTCATTTGCAGCTCCATTTCCATGCCCAATTTGCTGGATTCAAGTCTGGAAGCCTTCATAAAAGTTGTGGAATTGTGTCTTAGCTTCTATTTGGACTTTATTTTACCTCATTTGGACCTCTATAGATCAAGTTATTGTCTGTTGAATGCATGAAGGTCGGGCTGCCAGGGACAGGGCTGAGACAATATTCTAATTCTGAATTGAGCTCTAATTTTGGATAACCAATCGTGTGATTCATCATTTGCAGTCTTCATGGAATTGTAGATCTATCTCTTAACTTTCCTGCAAGATAAGAATCACATTAATTGGATAAGTGTAGCTGAAGATATGGCTAGATTATAGAAACTACTCAAAATGGCCAAGTTATGCCGAATTTTCCAAATTGATTCCAATTGACACAAATCATAAATGTACACTAATACAGCTGGAAATAAGTGATTTTAGACCCTAAAATGCTAGGTGAGAGGACAAATAGATGTGTCAAATATTTGTTATCAAGGATGTAATAGGAGAAGTCCTATAGAGGGGATCACCTGTAAGTCAAATCCGTCCACTCATATGATTTATGATCAAGGTCAGGGGTCCATCGAGCTCACAAGGGTAGTGATGGAGACGATGAATGACATGAGAGCTCACATCGAGAATGGAGCCCAAGCTAAATCAAACATAAAACCTCAAATTGTTATTCCCACGATCAAAGGGTTCTAAGAGCTATCGATCCTCTAACCATCGGTTTGAGGCACAAGACCTTATGATCGAAGAATTGCTCTAGAGGGTCTAACAACTTGAAAAGTGACTTACAGCTCAGGACCAACGAGACCGTTACAAGGAAAAGACCCTATTCATTAAAGAAATGCAAATAGAGCCTCTTCCTCACAGATTTAAGGTCCACAATATCCACCAATACAATGGGGACAGCAACTTGTATGACCACCTAGACGCATTTAATCTCCAGATGGATCTTTGAATAATCAACTCACTGGTCAAATGTCATGTCTTCATAACCACCCTCAGGGAAATACTACGAGCATGGCTCAGGAATCTTCCAACTCGTAGCATTCACAGTTGAGAAGAGTGCCAAACAAAATTCCTCAAACAATATAAGGCATTGAAAAGGCAGCTCACACTAACTTGTCATCTCACAATAGTCTTCCAACGAAGAGATGAGTCATTAAAAGATTACATCACTAGGTTCAGACACGAAGTTAATAATGTAAAAAATCCCTCGAATAAAAGTATCCTCACCATGATCTCAGCCGGGCTTCACAAAGATGAGAAACTATATGAGGCGATATATAAGTCCCCAGTGAAGGACTTAGGTGAATTTTACGAATGAGTCGCCAAGGAAATCAAGTGGGAAGAAACCTTTGGCCCAAAGAGGTCCGGACATGAAGACGAGGCAAATGGCTCTGGTCATGGGAACGAAGATGAAGACGTCTAAAATAACTCCAATAATCGACCTGTGAAGAAGTCCAAAAGCGAACAACCTTAACGCCAAGGTTGACATGATGGCTATAGCACTCTATCTGATGCTTAGGAGTGCATTTTCATGATTGAAAAGATAGAGAGGACTTCGTGAAGCCCCAACCTTTAAAAACTTGCAATAAGCACAGATGCAACAGAGATTAATTTTGTGCCTACCATGCCGAGGTTGGGCACAATACGTCAGAATGTTAAGTGCTCAAGGATGCCATGAAGGACCTTATCAACAAGGGCACTTGAGATGCTATGTAGTGCAACCAGTAGCTCAATAACCTCAATAACTCCAACATCCACGACAGCAATGGCTTTAGCATCTTTTAATTTTCTCTTTAATATTATTTAAATGTAAACAAAGCATCCCAATTTGTCTTCAAAATCTAATGTTAGATATTTTCTAAACAAATTTCAAGAAAATCAAAGCACGGGCTCGCTTGGTAATCTCACACTGTGTACTATTTATCCTGAAGGTCCTAATACTAAAAGTAGAATTTCGCTTAATATAGGAGGGGCACAAGATTGCTAGCCATCCAAGCACAAGATTGCCCTCAATCTGGCATAAGATCGCCAACCACCTGAGCACAAGGTCACCCCCAATTTGGCACAAGATCACTAGCCATCTAGGCATAAGATCACCCTCAATCTAGCATAAGATCACCAATCGTCTGAGCACAAGATCGCTCATCATTCAGGCACAAGATCACCCCCATCCTAGCACAAGATCGCCAACTGTTTGGGCATGAGATTGCCCTTATACATACCTAAGACTGACTTTCTTAGGCACCGTATGTATGCAACTACTTACTAGCTTTCCAACTGAGTCGCAGCTCTTATACGACCTATTGTTCATAGCTCTTATGTAATCTATTGCTTATAGCTCTCATGTGGCCCCATGTTGAAAGGCACATTCGTGTGACCTATTTAGATATTCGATCCCATGCTAACTTAAGCGCTCATGTACTCTGATACCCAATCTTGTTAAAAGCTCAAGCGCTCCAGTGCTCAGACTCATTACTAATCAAGACACTCTGATGCTCAAATTCATCACCCTCAAAGATGGACTAATTGATTGATTGGTTGCTTAACAAAGCACATATCCTTTTAAGTCATGATTTATTAACTCAAGTCCATTTATATAAGTTTTTCTCTATTATCTGAGGTCGATTGACCTATCGAGCATTCATTTCATCTAACGATTATTAAGTTGTGATTTACAAGAATCCATTTATGACAATCTACATAGTCTTTTATAGAACATCCATTGTAATGCAAAGGAAAATGGAAACGTTCATTCGATGCCTCCTTCAGTGAGGTAAATTCATATAGAGTTCTAGACCAAATGCAAAGTTCAAAAATGAAATGCAAAATTACAAAATTAAATCCTAGGGAGCCTGATCTCTTGGGGTTGAGCTCTGATGGGAGGAGGAATCAATGCATAGGGCAAGTTGTTTATCTTTCGTTTGGTTAACAGGGGTTTTCGTGACCTGCGGGCTGTTTTCTTTTTGAATTACACCTTCAACAGAGGAGGCTTCGCTTGCAGACTTCACACCTTTATAGGAAGATCTAGCTTTAAAAGCCTTCTTCTTAAAGCCGTCAATAGCCTCAAGGGCCTCCTGTCTAAAAAATGAAAAGTCCACATTTGGATGCTGCTCCCATAGAGTGTATAGGAAAGAGGATAAGGTCCTAAATTCCACTTCTTCTATTGCCTTTTCCACTAGCTCAATAATCTTTGCCTTGACCCAAGCAACATCCTCTTACTTTTGAGTGACCTTCATCCTGGCTACTTTCAGTTCCATCTCAACAACCTCAGCCCATCGCGTAGTAGCTTCAACTCACCATATCATCGTATTGACACCCCAAAGTGTCACATCCAAGTTATGTTTCATCCTTGATAGTTCCTCAACAACTTTGTTAAGATCGACTGTGATAGCCTTGCGACTTGCTGTTTCGTGAAAACAAGCTTCCTCAACCTCCTTTTGAGCAACCTCAGCATTCATTGCTCTATCCTTCAACTCTAACACCTTAGCGGTCATAGCGGCCAGGTCATCTATGAGCTTGGCATTCTTTTCCTCCCAGGCCTAGAGTGTCTCCCCCATCTTCACTATTCCCAGCAGACTCTGAAAAATCAAATAGGTCAACTTAGATCACAAAGGAGCAAAATAATCAGGGCGAAAGGACACCACTTACCAATAAGCCTTGACGAGCGATATAGCACATCAACCCTCTGCTTGAGATCTGATCTGTTTCTAACACTTGGGGGGCTAGTGCAAGGTCCCAAGATCTCCTATACGTTCTCCTGGATGAAATCAAAATACCCTCGTGTGTTTAGACCAAGGCTCGTATGATGCTCTTCAACCGCAACTGTACAAGTCATCTGTTTCAAAGAAGTGGCCACCTTCTTCCCTTTATTTACTTTTCACCTCTTAGTAGGGGGCTCGGATATGACCGTGACCTCGACCACCTTAGTCACCTCAGGATGTGAGATAGGAGTTAACTCCTGAGGAGTCACTGTAGTCAGTACAGGGGAAGGCTGATTTAAAACAATGGGGGCTACCGTAGCATCAAGACCTGGCAAGGTCGTGGTGACCTCAAGTTCTTTGGACTCATTGGAAGGTAGACTTCGAAGAAGGAGCTTCACCATTTTCTCATAATCTTTAAAATGTGCTGGATCAATTTCCCTTACCTAGTAAGCTCTGATCTTTCTAGTGAGTTCAATGTTCAATGCTGGAATGAGCTTATAGGATCGAAAGAGATCATCGTCAAATCTAAAATTGTTTTTTAGGTCATCGATAAGAAGAAATTGGTGTAACACTTCAACCTCCTTAACTTCAAGCATTGGCTTCTCTTTGCCAGCCCTGACTGTAAAAATAAGACAAAATGTTAGAAACAAAAACATGAATTCATAGTAGCTCACATGACCTTGGCTTGCGTAGTAGGCATTAGAACAAAATTGAAGTTATGAAAAGGATGCAAAGACAAGCACAAAATGTAAAGCCAACGAGTCTTATAATATCCTACATTTGATTTGCCCTTGGCATCCCCCTAAGGCAAAACCCTCTTGATATCAGAATGACGAGCTGAGAGGTAATAGATCCCATCTGAAGAACTTGTACTCCTAATGCTATAAAGATGGCACAAAACTCTTGCAAATGGTGACGAAAGATTGCTTCTTAAGTACATGAATGCAAGAGAAGTGAGTTGAAAGTAGGAGTTTGGGGTTAATTGAAAGGGACAAAGCCTCAATTTGTTCAGCAGATCAATAATATATGGATGAGCTGGAAATCTAAGCGCAGCATTGAGATACTGGGTACTGACAGCAACAAACCCTCGAGGTGGATGGGTTGCATGGTCATTAGGGGAAGGTGCCATAAGATAGTAACCTTTGGGGATACGATAGCATTCAACTATGTTTTTAAGGTCATCCAATTCAATGGTCGAAGGGTAATGCTTAAATAATGAACGATCTAAAGGCCTTTCAATGACCTGTTGCCCCTCCTTGAGATCAGGTCGAAAGACAGATTGGTTAACGACCTCACCACTCCTAGAGGTCGCTTTAGCCAAAGTGAATGTCTGCTCCTCATTTCAAGCTAGGGAATCAAGTTCATCGTTACTCCCTATATGGTGACTCTAGTGTCTATAAAGTGCAAACATCTACACAAAAGGGCAAATAATCAGGTCATTTCAAACAACTAGATCACTTTGAATAGACCCTATTAAAAGAGATAAAGTTACTTTTCGCTAGATAAAAATCTCCTATGCAACAGGTCATACACGCCTCGAGCCATTATGACAAAAACCAATACTATTGAAAACCTAGGAGGGTTTAACCATTAAAGCCTGCTAGACTATTAAATCCCTGAGGAGATAGAAAGCTAAATCTAACAATCTACAGCCTAAAAACTAGTAAGTAAAATGTCCAATAGCAGACAAGCATTCATTATCGGACCAAGCAACGTGATACCAAAAACTTATAAAGCAGAACACTCTAAGAACATAGGTCTTGAGAAGGCTTACTGTGTCAAAAGGGTGAATCAAGTTCCAGAACGGATGAAGGCAAGATGAATTTTGGATGAAGTGATCGATTATTTGCAGTAGCAATGGTGGAATCGACGGAGTAGGAGAATGAGACCAAAAACTACTACTCAAGAGCTTGGAAAGCAAAACGTCAGTTTTCAGAAATGAGAAGGAAAAGAAGGGGTTTTTCTCATCTTATATGGCTCTGGTTGCCCAGCTGTTCAATTTAAAGACTAATCAATTGCCCAAGATCTGATAGTCCAGAAAATTACCAGGCTTAATTATCAACGTATTAGCAGTAATGGGAAAGTGTGCACATTAAATGCGGTAATGATAGTGAGGGTAAATGAAGTAACAAAATAAAAATTTGAATGACAATATACACATCGTAGTTTGTCAATCTTTGCTAAGCAACCTATAACTCCCAGTTCGTGGAATGAACTGAGAGTTGGGGGGCTAATGTTATGGGTATTTTCTGGTATCACACAGATGGGCTAGCAAAGGCCCAATAAAAGATGAGACTAGCCGGAAGAGGCCCAAATGTTTTAAAGACTAAGATCACCTGACAGAGGTACCAACTCGTTAACCATGAGTTGGGGATGTAGTACAAGGCCAAGGTAGAAGTCCAGGTTCACTAGAAGAGTCTCGGTTCACATAGCCAATAGTTCGCCTTATGCAAGCTTGCTTTGCCAAATGTGATTTTGACCTCATTGCCTGAAGGATAGCGATGACCCCAGGATGAGGGCTCCAGCTCACAGAACGTATCATCTTGCCCATCTAAAGGCCCTATTGAGATTGAGCAGAGGCAAGCATCTACTTAAACAATCTATAAAGCTAACCTGTGAAAAGTAGCCAAAAGGACCCACTTATAGAAAGTAATCTACAAAAGTTGAATTATATGAGTCTATATTGTCTTGTCTATTTATTATTTGATATAACATCTTTACAACTTGTAGAATTACATCTGTAACCTTTCAGCCTCTATAATAGGAGGGGGAAATCATTGTAAACAAAGAGTAAGAAAAGAATACAGGTAGAGACTGCCAAAACAGTGAGAGAGCACTTGTATAGTGAGAGAGCACTAATATTGTAACTCTACTAAATTACACAAAGAAGCATCGTGTAATAGCAAATAAAACTACCATAGATGTAAGGGCCATACTAGCTTTAGCCAAACCATAATAAAAAGCTCCTAGTGTCCATTGTTCTTCCTTCTTCTCATTCCTTTTTTCTGTTCATGCTTGTATTCATACTTGTAGTCTAGGGTTTCAAGATATGCTTCTATTGACTGAGATTTAGGTCTATGGAATCAAATTTCATCGTCAACATACATGTACTTTAGAGATTTAGTAGAGAACATTATGAGCCTGAAAGATATAGTTTTCTCCTTATATGAGAGAACAACAATGAGCTTGTAGTTACCAAGAATCAATATCAAATATTGATTCCTTAAAGTGGTGAGAATCCATGAAATTTGAAATAGATTCAATACATTAGAACCAAGTATGGGACCTAGTCACTACAATTGAAAGAATAACCCATTGAGTGCAAATGGGTCTTTATTAGAAAGACAGATGTAGATGGTAAGATATAAACTACTAGACTAGGTTGGTGGCAAATGGTTATAGATAAGTTCAAGGAGTTGGTTATTAGGAAACCCTTTCGCCAATTGCCATGTTAAAGTCCATTAGGATTTTGCTTGCAATAGCCACATACCATGACTGAGATTCGGCAAATGGACGTCAAAATAGCTTTCCTTAATGAAAACTTGAAAAAGGATGTATATATGATATAACTTGAAGGTTTTTTATCTAAGACTAAACCCCATAAGGTATATAAGCTAAAAAGATCCATTTATAGACTAAAGAAAGCTTCACAAAATTGGAACATCCATTTTGATGAAGTAGTTAAATCATTTGACTTCATCAAGAATATTAATGAACCATATGTGTACAAGAAAGTTAGTGGGAGTACGATCATGTTCCTATTGTTGTATGTATATGACATACTGCTTATGAGAAATGACATTTTGATGTTACACACTATTAAGTTATGGTTATCCAAAACATTGTTCATGAAGGACTTGGGAGAAGCAAACTTCATTCTGGATATGAGAACCTATAGAGATAAACCTAAAAGGTTGTTTGATCTCTCCTAATCTATGTATATAGATAAGCTGTTAAAGAGGTTTAGCATGGATGTGTCTAAGAAGGCTTTTTACCTATGTCTTATGGTGTTTAGTTGTTTAGGAAGCAATGTCCCAAGATGAAAGATGAATAGAAATTCATGAATGAGATTCCTTATACATCTACAATAGGATCAATCATGTATGTCATATAGCAATGTACATGGTCAGATGTCTCATAGCACTAAGGATAACAAGTAGATATCAGGCCAGTCCAGATGAAAATCACTGGAGTGCGATCAAGACCATCTTTAAGTACTTAAGAAGAACTAAGGGTGTGTTCTTGATATATAGAGGAGAGACTAATTTAAGGATTAGAGGTTTCACAAATGCAAGATTTTAGTAAGATCAAGATGATTACAAATCATAACCAACGTTTGTATTCATGCTTAATAGAGGTGCAGTATGTTGGAAAAGTTTCAAACAAGATACCATAATAGATTCTACAATTGAAGCCAAGTACATTACTACTTCAGAAGTAGTAAAGGAAGTTATTTAGATAAAAAAAGTTTATCATTGAACTAGGGGTGGTTCCTGACATTATTAATCCAATAGAAATCAAGTGTGATAACAATGGAGCCATAACATAAGCTAAGGAGCTAAGGTTTCATCAAAGATCTAAACATGTCATGAGGCATTACAATTTGATCAGAGAGATCATAGAAGGCAATGAAATAAGAATAGAATGGATTACCATATAGGACAATGTAGTTGATCCCTTACTAAGGCTCTGTCCCAGCATATGCTAGAACACCTTTTGCAAAGAATCGATATTAGATATAAGGATGATTCGCTCTAGGTCAAGTGGGAGATTTTTAGTATAGGATGTCTTAGAGACAATTATTGTAATGGTATGGTTATCACATATTTTAGTATATTTAATAAAACATTATGTTTTGACCTCTTTAACAATTTAGTCTTAAATATATATATATATATATGTATATGTGTGTGTTTGATATATATATATATATATACTATCTTGGATAAAGTCCTTAAAAATATAATTATGTACAAATAAATTATAATAAAAATTATAATTATGAGATAATTTATACATATAATTATAATTTCTAAATATCCCTCGTTGTGGAATAATTGAGAAAATAGGATATCAATATTCATGAGTAAACCAGCATATGTTATATCACATTCTTTAGAAGAATGCAACGATGTCATAAACTATTTGACGTGGAGATATCTGAACAAACATATTAGCATATGTTATGTAACATATGACTGAATTGACTCGCCATAAAAAATTATATGGAATGTTACCATGTGTCAATGGACTTCTTATGTGAAAAATGGAATAAATTATTCTTAAAAGATCAACCCAATATCTTATGCATGGAGTTGTGAACTTTGATTTTATTTTCAACTTGCACTCTTAAAGAGTGGATACAAATAATTTTGGGTACAACATAAAGTACATAAAGATAGTGATTGATCAAGATAGAATTCATCCTCCTTAATAACAAGAAATGACATTCAAAATATATTTTGATGCTTGTATTATGATCAAAATCATAGGTCTGTGTATTAATAATACATAAAAGGAGTTTTATATATAATCAACTAATAATAGACAAAAGGAGTTTTATGTATGAATGATTATGAAATAATACATGGTTAAACTTACACCCTAGATTGGACATTTATAGGGTTGATACTTGAATTATATCCTAAGTCCAATTTGAATATCAAGAGATGAAGGGATTGTATTACACAATAACAACTTGTCATGGAAAGTTTTGATTCTACAAATCTATTCTTGGTATTTGGGTGGTCATGATACTTTGCTAGAAACCAATCTTGATCTATGAATTTGTTTAAGCAATTTAGAGAAATTGTGTTTGAATTAAAAGGAGTTTTGATTCAATTGAGCTTACACAGGCTTGTAAAGAAATTCATTGCCAACATGCATGGAAACCTAATGGGTCACACACAATAGAATCTTTTTTATATAAAGACAAAGAAAAAGTTAGAATGAAAAATGTTATGAATTCAAGAGTTGAATTTAAAGAACATCTTGGAAATTTGAAATGACTAATTAAGTGTTTTAATGTCATTAAAGTGTTAATTAATCAAACATTTAATAATTCTAATGGAGATTATAATTGTTAAATAGTAATAAATTTTCATTGTTGATTTCTGAATGTTGTAGAATATTTATATTAAAACTAGAGAAAATCTTGAGTAGAGGAATGATTCCTTACTTAGAAATTATTTTAAGTTAATTAAAACAATTAAAGAATGATTGCATAAGAGGGTTTTTAAGTTTAAACTCAAGGAAAGGTATTTGGGTTTATTGGACACAAAAGATAGAGCATTAAGTTAAGGAATATGGACTCCTTGGGCCAAAAGGGGTTGCACAGCTGTCCACTAAGTGAGTGGATGAACAAGCGAAGGGCAACCTTAGCTTATGCACTACTTCTGTTGCTTCCTCACTCTTGTTTGTGCCCCAAACTCTTCTATTTAAAGAAGAAAGAAGTCAAATTGAAAATACACATCAATTTAGCCCTAGCACATGTGCTATGTTCCAACTCTCTTTGTGTGATCTCATTTCTCATCTTCTCTTTGCATGCAAACACCAACCCTGCCTAAATGAATTTGAGATTCCTTGAACTATTGGTACCTCTTTAACTAAGTGGTTGATTTTTCTATTCTACTTGTTATGTGAAATTGGTAAAAGCTTTAGATCAAATTGGTTTATGTGAATCACAATTGTCTTGAAGATCAAATCTAAAGGAGTTGTCTGAGGACAATCCAAGAAACTTGATCTTGGGGTTGGTTAGAAAGTTCTTAGAATTGCTTGAAAATCAAATTGAGATTTGACCAAGGATTCTGAGAATAACTCTCGACAAAGTATAATTTAAACTTTTGATTTAATTTTACCTTACTTATGAATTAATTTGTAAACAACATGATCTAGGATTGGGAAAATTTTAAAATTTTTGCTGCACATACTTCATGCATATGATCAATATATTTGATATGCTTCAATCCTATTTTCCCAATAATGGTATTGGAGCATATGTTGTTTTCTATTAATCCATGATTAAGGATTTGATTGTTATGGTAATAATGGAAATTATATGCATGTTATAGTTTGCTTCTATATGATCAAAGTTTTTCATTCAAAATGTAAAAAAAAAAATTCATGAAATTTTTTACAAACCAATATCGATTAGATTTGCACTTTGAATGAAAAATATATTAAAGAAGAGTTGGCTAACTGTCATGATAGCTTAATAGCCATCCATGGCAGCAAAAGTTGGTTAACTAATCGCTAGCCAAGGAGGACAACAAGCTGACTAAAACTTGTTAGTTGAACTAGCATGGCTGGTTGATTTTTCGGCTACCTTGATTGGTTGTGATGACAGCCAATTAATACTTTGATTGATTATGATAACTATCAATCAGCCCCATGATTTAATCATATAGATACAATTTAGGAAATTAATGGCAATCACAACCAATTTTAAATAAACTTGGCTAAATTGTATTTATATAATTATGAAAACATTTCATAACTTTGAATTTAATTTGAATATGAAAATAAATTGATTGGAAATAATTTTATGAACTTTTCTTTTTTATTTTGATAATCATTAATAATTGATTAAAAATAATTTTCAAAACTTTCATTTATTTTATTTACTTGATTCCAAAGTTTTGGAAAGTATCATAGAATTAACTAATTGATTGATTTAGGAATTAATTATGATTAGTTTTCAAATACATTGATTGTGATGTTTGATGATAGAATCAAATTAGTCAACTTATTTAAATTAAATGTTAATCAAGTAACTTGAGACATATATGATCATAATTTGAATCAAATAGTTTATGTTCTATGCTTTCTTATCCTATTTGCCTTATATATACTTGAATGCATAGAAGTATGATTATAAGTCAAAGGTTATATGAATATAATATATTTCCATTTTTGGATATTTTCATTAAATAGGCCGTGCGTGTCCTACTTTTCTCTCTACTTCTGAATGTAAAATTCTCTTCTCATCCCACTCCTCTTGAATGTAACTCAAGCTTTCTTCTATAAGATGTAATTAGTTACATGAGATAGAAATTGAGGAATTTTATTTTTCTTTTGAAAAAAGAATGACACGTGTAAGTGTAAGATACATGGCAAGATTACATGAAGATTCTTCTTATTTATGGCTTAAGGGAATAATTTGAATTTGTCCATAATCATCCAAATATGTTATGCATACATGTGATTTATATGTACGATAAAAATAGTGATGTATGTATGACAAAAACTAGTAAACATATGCATGCATAGGATTTATATCATGATATGAATAGGATGTATGTATAACATAGACTAGTACATGAGACATTTACTTGTTATACCCTAGACTAATTAAAAATTTCTCACTAATTTAAGTTGCATGTTAAGAACATGATTCAACACCACCCATCAAAATAATGATAACCAGTGCTTGATTTTATGATAACTGGTTAGTCTCCATAAAGGTTACACGACAACTTTCATGCTATTATTGTTGGAATATGTATGATATTCTAGTTTGATAGTTTCAACTTTTTAAATATATATTGTTTGGATGGCCTCAGTCACAACTGTATAGTGTTCGGGCTTAATTAGTTTTCACTTTGAATGTTACAAATAAGGAGTTGTTAATGATATTTGATGTGACGAATAATAAATAACAAAGAATTATCAATCTAATAATTAGAAATTACATGCAGATGTGATTGACAAGTGAGTTGTCTACCTAATCTAATTTATTTTGATTCCTTAGCCTCTGTCAAGTTCAAGTAAATTAGATCAAGATCCTAACCTACTACAATTATCATCCAACAAGATAATCTAATTCTAAGAAGGTGTGATGAATATAATTTATACATATTTTATATCTCTTTCTACTTAGTTTCTTATGACATTTATGTTTTTAATTGGATACTTAAAATTGGTTTTGTGGTTTGCTTAGTTTTTTAGCTTAATTGAATTAATTTGATAACTTTACACTGTTTTAGGCTATTTTAGGTTTTTGGATGTATCTTGAGTTCTAGACTTTAGTTCTAGGTTATTCTTATGTCTTTGAAAAGGTAAAAAAAAAAAAAAAAGACCTAAAAATTTTATGTAAAGCCCAAAGCCCAACTCAGTCAAACAAGGAAAGGCTTCTTTTACCTTTTCATCATGCTTGCAAAGGATTGCCTGGGCTGAGAAAGCTTGATGACTCCATTATATTTTCCTTTGCTATACCAGGATGCTCCAATGTTGCCTCGACCGCAAAACCAAACCATGTATCTACTAGAAAGGCCTAGAACAGATGCATGAAGACATTCTCCAAATGCATCATTGAAGGTAATGACAAAGTTCTATGGTTATCTACTTTGACCCCTAAACTTTGATACATTCATATAGACAAGCAAGTTCAAAGACTAGTGGTGTCTACCAGGAATTTCATAAAATATAATGCAAATGCATCTAGTCTCATTAAGGCCACCATATAGATGAGGTCACTTTGATAGTTAAAGCCTGCTCCAAATGATAATGTATATCAAATAAGGATACGGAACTACGAGCACTCTACTCGAACTTCCTCTAATTGATGTTCAAGTTCATGAATAGAGACAACCCTGGTATGATGCTACTAACCAAAACTCGATTGGATGGATAGTGAGCAATTTCAGTTGTACATACACTACCCTTGACACATTTCCAAATGACCTCCTGTGTTAACTTTGGTGGAGGGATTTGGGCCCTATGGAATGATGTTCACCTAAAGGTGGATGAAATACTAACAAAGGCAGCCAGATTTCATGCTTCTCTAAATGTAATGACATAATTATGTACCTCACTATGACTATGTTTGGGTACTTTGTGACGCTGAGCTATTATCGATTACACATAGACTTTGCCATGGAGGACGAGCCTCGATTGGCCAGTGCTTTTCGTAAAATGTGTTTGTTCATTTGTAGATGCCATCTAGTTTATGGAAAGTAGGGAATGTCCTTACGTTGGCTTTACTTTACCTTGTAAGATATCACCTATGTATATGTCTAGGAAGTTGTCTTTTGTTGAGTACAAGTTGAATGGATGTTGTCCACACTGGGTTTATATATTTTGTCTAATGGCTTCGTTAAGCTGTAAGTGAAGTTTGAAATTGGTTGTAAGATGAATTATATGAGTATGCCAAAGATCTTCAAATTGGGAACTGGCAAACAAACTTTCCATTAGACAAGAAATTCACATTATTCCATAGACGTTAAGATGTTGATGTAAGCTATACCAATTTTAGACATTCCTCCCTTATTCTTTAATAAGTTATGATATATACAAGTCATAAAGAGTTGTCACCGATTAAAGTTGTGTTTAAATAGGAAAAGAAGAGAATTGGAATTTGATGTTGACTTACCAACTCAGATACAAGGAATCCATTTAGCATTCCAAGTTTTTATGATGAGAAAATAGGTTCTGGATAAGTTTCATATTGTCAAGAAAGAAATAGAACTAAATGCTAAGCTAGTATATGGGAAGCAACCAATAGCCATTATTGAATAACAAATTCAACAACTATGATCAAAGGAAATTTTCATGGTCAAAATGATAAGGAGATAATATGATGAGTAAAAGGCCACATGGAAATTAGAACTAAGATACAAGAGAAATATTTTTGATTATCCATCAAGGAATGAGTACAATGAATATGTATATAATGTTATCTATGGTAGATGACTTGTTTGTTAAACCTACTATTGTTGTTCAGAATTCAAGTATGAATTCTTTTTAGGGTGGGAGAATTTGTAACATCATAAATTTTCTAAAATAAATTTTATACAAAATGGCTTTTCAGAAAAATCTGAAAAGAATAACTTTGAAAAATTTGAGGATTTAAAATTATACATTTTGGGATATAAAGCATGTAGACATATTGGAGAAAAAAATTTATGAATGATAGGAATCTTTAGAAAGTGAAAGTTCTCAATTTGGATACTTATGGAGAAAAATTTGTGTTTTTGGAAATTAATTTCCAAGAAACTTCAGAAAGATTGAAACTAGGGGTACAAGTGCCCTGTGAGTGTAAACTTATAGTCATTATATAAAGGTAATTAATTTAATAAATTTGCGTCAAAATTTCACGACCATTGGTGATCAGTAAGTATGTTAATTGTGGACTCAAAGTTGAGGAAATAAGGAAAAATGGCTTAAGGCAAGATGAGTCAAAAAGGAAAGTTGACTCAAATTTCCTTCATTTTCCATTTTTACCTTCCCAAAGTTAGTTCCCTCTCTTTCTTTTAAGCCCTTCTGATTGCTTCAAGCAACCATTGGCTTATTCTTTAAGTTTACACACTCTTTCTACAAGCTCTCTTTCTCTATTCAAGTAATCCTTCATCCTTTCATGATGATTTCTTAAACTTTTACAATTGATTCATCTCTTCTTCCCCTTCAATTTGACATCAAAATCTTGTTAATCCATGGAGTAAAAGTTGAGTTATGAAGTTTTTAAATCTGCTATCATTATTCACTTTACTACTCAACCTATAAATCAATCTAATTTTTTATAATGTTTTAAAGCCTGAATCTACTAGATATAGCTTGTTTCTATTAAATAGAACCATAATCTAATCATATATGATTAGTTAAAGAGGAAAAATCCTTGGAAAATATGAAAGCTAATAGACCCTTCCTTTGTGTTATTGAAGCATGCTGATGATCTTTGTGAGATTTATTTGATTGGTTAGTTTTCAACTGCTAAAGTCAGTAATTCTTACTTTTTTATAAATTAATATATGTTTCTTGTTTGTAATTTGCTAAACAAATGAAGATAGTTAATGAAAATGGGCATTTATGATTTTGAGCCAAAGTTTGAGTTGAGTGAATTTGATGATAGAATGGTTGGTTTTTTGCTGAAATAGCTAAGTTTTATACATGTTGAGGTGCTTAAAACATGTTGTGTTGAATGCCTATGATGCAGTGTAAAGTTGGGAGTTGTTTTCCCCTGTTTTCTATTGCTTCCATGCCATTTCTGCTCATGCAAATAGCATGATCATGAACCCAAAAATTAAAGGTTGAGTAGAATCACGAACATGATTGCAAACCCAGAAACTAAAGGACAAGTGGAATCATGAGTACAATTGCGAGGACTTCCTGAAAGGTTACGCATTTTGGTGAGTAGACTCGCATTTTCAACTAAATTTTTGTGATTTTACTTGAATTTCAAACCCGATTCTAATCACACATCTAGAATTTTTTCATTCTTTTCAATTCAAACTTCTTTCTCTCTAAAAATATATATATTCTATTTCTTTGGGTCTAAACTTATATGAGATACAATTAAGTTAGATAAAATAGATAAGAAATCTTGAATGAGTAATTTCCAAGTTAATACTAATTAACCTAGTAATTATTTATACACAAATGTTATGGAAATAATGCAAATAGTTATAAAGATAATGTGATAGAGGATGTATATTTGAGACAGTAATGAAATGATGGTCTATATGTAGATAATAGGAAAATGATCGTGATACTTATTATAATAATAAGACCTATATAATTATGAATGAAGTCTAAGTTTGAATATTCTTTAAGAATTGACATGTGCTATAATGGTAATGACATGTGATATATATGATAAAGATGATATAAAATATATGTGAATGATAGATGACGTGATGATGTGATGAAAAATGATGCTATTGAGATACTTGAAAATTCCCTATGAAATATGGAATGGCAAGTGATAAATGACTAAGATTATGGAAATGCAATTACTATGAATGGTATATGGTATAAATTTTAAGAATGTATACAAGATATTATATAGTATATGATGATCATTGTTGGAATTATAATCATTGTAAATGATTATATAGTGTAAAGCTTGCCTATGTACATGAGACATGATATGATATATAATGTTATGAATGATATGAGAATGATAGGTTATGGTGGGAAATAATAAACCAGATCCTAGATCTATCCATTCCAAATGATAGAGGGGCATAAGGTAAGTGTTGGAAGGATAAAGAGAGGTTTGTGTGGGTTATGGCTAGACCAAAGTAACAAGGAGGTTTATATTACTTTTCTTTATTATGTTGTTTACTAGAATTCTTATTTTGAATACTTTGGAATATAATAAAATATGGCTTGATTATGTATCATGATTATTAACAACTTGAAATTGTGTGAATAGTATAATTTATACCTGTTATTTTAAGAAATGCTGAGGAAGATTTAATGTGACGTGACAATATAATTCGAAATCATGTAAAGACTGATTCTTGTGAAATGCTAGAACATATTATGGTACTATGATCTAAACTTATAATAATTAATCAGGATGGCTTAAAGCCATTAGAAAATTATAGTTCTTTATAGTGTGACAATTAAAGTGTATTATGATATTACTCAGAGGTTGATTCCCTGGGTCTTTATGATTTGTTGGATAATTCTGACATGAGTTACACTTTCTGAAGATATGATATATATGTGTTTAGTTAAATATTGATAAATTCATAAATTAGGTACGGATTTATCTTACTAAGTACTAACTCACTCTTCTATGGATTTTTTTTTTAAGATTCTCCAGAAATTGTTGTTAACGCACTTTTGAAAAATAAAGATAGCCAATAACTTCATGAAAATCGTTGTTGATATAAATACTACCATAATAAAGAGTCCTTTAGTAATATATATTTATTAAGAACTTATTGCATAGAAGTTTAACTGGGCATGAATCACGATTGGACAGTACCTTTATACATTATAAAAACTTGCTTATATGATAATGTTTCTTCTCTTGTCTATAAATTTATGATGCCTTTATTAATCAATAATAAAGGTTGAAGTATATGTAAGTAAGAAATATTAAAATAAGTATAAATAAAAATGAATAATAGAGACAGATGAAGGGTTAATGATTAACAAAGAG
The DNA here is from genome assembly GCA_026873985.1 of Saraca asoca. NCBI lineage: Eukaryota > Viridiplantae > Streptophyta > Magnoliopsida > Fabales > Fabaceae > Saraca > Saraca asoca. Next base: position 1,249 of record JANHAO010008019.1, on the reverse strand, counting down.
AGATTGATATTTACGCTGGTCATGACCAAGGGTTTGGGTCATGATTGGAACTTTTGTCGATGAGTATGAAAGGAAGGTAGTCTAAGACAAGAAGATGAAGATAGCCATTGTCTACAGCTTTTGTCCATGGTGCACTTCGGTCTCTTAATCTACACAATTAACTTTAGGCTGTATTTGGTAAGTCAAATAAGCTAGTTTATAGCTGATTTGACTAGTTTATAAGTTTGTTTGACTAAATTAATGCTGTTTGGTAAACAAGCTTATTGAGATAGCTTTTAGCTTTTTATGAAACGCTAGTTACACTAGCATTTAGCTTCAGCTGAAAGCTTTTTCAAATTTCATTCCATTTTTGCCTGAAGTTTCAGAACGGCTACTACTCTCTGTTCACATTTACCTCCAGCATTCCGGCCTCCATTTTGGGTTTCTTCTGCTTCGGTTTCTTCTTCTTCTTCTTCTTCTTCTTCTTCTTCTTCTTCTTATCTTTCTTCTGTGATATCTTTGCTATAAAGCTTCAGAGACTGTTGTGGCTCTCTGAGTTCGTCATGGAATCAATAACGGGTACCCTTGTTCAAAATAGAAATTTATTCTTAAATCTCCGATTTTTAGACTCTGCGTTTTTCTTTGAAATGGGTCTTCTCTGTGTTGGATTTTGTTCTTCTGGCTTTATAGTAATAAGTGGCTTCAAATTCTCCAACAGGATAATCATTTTGAGATAGCCAATTTTGTGTGTTATGTTGCATCATCATTCTTGAGAAAAATTGGGAAAAAGACAGAAACTAGTACATTATTTTTCATGTAGGTGGGCTTAATAAATTGCAATTTCACTATTCCTGGCCGTACATTGTCCCTTGATGATCTTAGTGGTTTGTCAAATTTGTAGCCGCAAATGATCACCAGCACCATAACCCCAATCGGAGTCCACATGATGCTTCCTTTTGCGGCTGTTTGGCCTGTACACATGATGCTTTCTTTTATTGGGTCCGTTTTCTTCAGAATTTGGGCTAGTGAGGCATTGAAAAAGGAAAAATGAAAAGATGGTATCTTAGACCAGATGAAACCACTGTTTACTATGACCCAAGGAACGCACCAACTGCAGCACTTTTGCATTTCTTGACTGTATTTATGTTGCATGGTTACTTTATTCCCATTTCGTTGTATGTTTCAATAGAAATTGTGAAAGTTCTTCAGAGCATCTTCATCAACCAGGATGTGCACATGTATTATGAGGAAAATGACAAGCCAGCACATG
>JANHAO010008018.1:0-19647 GCA_026873985.1 Saraca asoca | reverse complement strand
ATAATTTGGCCATTTTGAGCAGTTTCTGTATTCTGGTCATAACTCGAGCTATACTTGTCCAATTAATGTGATTCTTATCTTGTAGAAAATCTAAGACATAGTTCTACAAACTTTATGAAGATCTCCAAGGCTGAATCTCAAAATTGGCTATCTGAATTTGGATCTGAATCCAAAACCAGAATGCTGCCTTAGCCTATCTTGGGTAGCCCGACCTCTGAATACTAATTAGGCCATATCTAGAGAAATACAAGTCCAAATGAGGTGAAACAAAGTCTAAATAGAATTTAAGACATCAAACTACAACTTTCATGAAGACTTCCAAACCTGAATCTAGCAAATTGGGCATACAAATGGAGCTGCAATTCAGAGATAGAATGTTGATGAAATGGGCCTCTGTAGAATTGGATTTTTAGGCCCCAATTGGCATGGATCTTGAGCCCAATGAATCATCCTTTGCACCAGCTCACACTTAACCAGCTAGAGAGCAGTAAGTTAAAAGAAAATTAGAAGAAGTAGTCTGTATTAGATAGAACATGCAAATGGAATGGCTACAAGTAAAATCAGACTACACAACCTTCATCATTGCCTACTCACCAACCATGCAACTAGCTTCTCTCTTCCTGGGCAAAGTCATTTTAGTAGGGAATTTTAGTTCAATTTTTCAAGTAGTTTTAAAGTAGTTTTTAGGGAGTTCTAGCAATAGGGTAGGACATTTTTCTTTTCTTTTTCTTTATAATTTTTTGTTTTATTTTTGCCTTCCATGGAAGGCTGAAGTTGTAATCAGTCCAAGGGTTGACAAACTTGAAGATTAATGTGGAGATCTTGTTCCTTTAACTTGCATTCAATTATTTGTCATTTCTTCTCCTTTCCTCTCTGTTTTTACTGAGTTTTCTGAATTGAGTGGATTCATTTGATTTGGAAGACTATATGATTATTGATTAATGATCAATTATAGGAAGAGGATAGGAAAACCAAGCAATGCATTGAGATTTTGATGGATTGTTTGTTGGCTAAGTTCTGCATAAGACTCATTAATCATTTCAAGGATCATTGCTTTGATTTTAGGCCATAGAATATGATCAACAATTGAATGAATACTTAGTGATCAAGAATGCATTAATCTCAAGCTTAGTTGATCTCCTTGGGCTGATTGGTTTATTTATTTCTATTTTAGTTTTTGCATGTTAGTTTGCTGTGAGGATAGTTTCTGCCAACCCCTCCTTTATTTCCTTCTCCTAATCTAATTAATATCATCCAAAATGATCCAAGGGCTCGACCCGGTGTTGCCTATACTACAAGTAGTTTAGGTAGCTCGATTTTATAAATTTTTAATCTTGATTGGCCTTGACAACAGATTACCCCCTAAGGATGACTTCTAAGGAAGACCAGAGAATAGATACTGAAGGCATGAGAATTTGGACTAAATTTCAACTCTACGGGCATTAGACGAATTTGGGTTAGAGGTAAATCAAATAGGCCATAAGACCATAGAGAAAACATTGAAAGATATTGAAAATAATGGTTAGAGTCTAAAAAATAAAAAAAGCAAAAAAAATGGTTAAAAAGTTCTTTTAGTGATTTCAACTCTAGTCCTTCATCTAAAGAGACATGTAAAAGTTTAAGATCATATAACAAGTTTTTAAATTTTGAGTTGAAATCCTTTGAAAAATGGGACTTGTTTTCTAAGGGCACAATTAACCATAATTGAAAATTCCAAGAAGGCCTTCCTGTGTTAGAAATAGAATCATGATCCCTAAAGCCAACTGTCATCCTTTATGAAGTAAAACAATTAGAGGCAAAAAAAGAAGAGACTATTTTAAATGATGATACACAAAAAAGATGTTTACAAAGCCAGTAAAGTAGAAAAGTGATATGTTTACTATCAGAAACTAGAAATTCATATAACCCTTGGAATATTGATAAAAAAAATTGCGTAAGTAGAGTTTTTGGTTGAAATAGGCATTAGTTGTCAAAATTTTTTTGTTAAAGGAGAAGGTGAAAGTAAGACAGTTTCACTATGTGGCCTCAAGCTAGTGATAGTCATAATGTAAAAAAAAAAGGGGTTTATTATGCCATAAGAGACTTGGAGACTATTAGTAGTAGGAGACCAAAAATATAGTGCAACCCCTATTACTGGATGTTATATGCAAAATTCGGTCCTGAACGGACCCTCGAGCAGCTTGGAAACGGCGAAGGAACCAACCCCGAGGAAATGATCAGGTCGCTTCACGAAGTGATCTCCGCAGCTCGAGCTCGTGGGCTACTAAGCGAGCTCGACCTCAGCTCCATTACTCACAAACAGGCAAGTGACTTGGCTGATGAAGCATAACCTACGACTTGAAGGCTCGACAAAAGACTAAGTCATGTCCTGCCCCAACGGACAAATGGGGTCCTGCCTGCAGAAGACAGTCTCCAGTAGCCGAAAGTAGAGATTTAGTCTGTATATTCTATCTTGTATATTAAATGCTGATGTAATAGATTTACTGCATATGTAATTACCATTATAACCTCCTTCCCTCCATAAATATGAGGAAGGAGCCCCTCTGTAAAAAGAATACTCATGATTATATATCAAAACTCTGCCAAAACAAAGATCGAATATTGTAACATTGTAGAAATACTGTATCAATAACATGCTATCGTGGATGTAGGGTCCGATGATATCCAGATTTGGCCAAACAACGTTAAACCTTGCGCCCTCTTCTCTGCTCTTCCCTTCTTCTTCTTTGATTGTTTTCCTGTTCTGCTATATCTGGACTGATTATAGGCCAAAGATCTCGAAGAATCCTCCCGTTGGTCGGAGTTTGGATCATTACCAAAATTCGAAGTCAACACTGGAGGAATGCATTTCAAGGAAAACTTAGACAACTAGATTAATCAAAGATGCTGAATTTTTTCTAGAAAAATTCTTTCTCTGACTAAACTCTATCTAACCAATTTAAATAGGCTAGAGTAGGACTCGGGAAATTCCTAAAAGCCCTAACTTTCTTATAGATCTATGGAGTAACAATGATGAACTTAGATAATAACAAAGGTTTATGCAAGAATAAGAAATTCATATCTACTTTTCCATTAGAAAGATGGCCTAGGTAAAAAAACTGGTGGTTTATTTTTGCTAACATCAAATTCAATAGAGGGGATGAATAACTTAAATTAAAAAATGGAAATTATTTCTGAACGGGCATCTGAAACTTTAATGGCTCCAAATGCTTGAGAAGAAAAGCTTAAAATAGTGGCCATGTTTTTGTAAAGATGGAAGATTGAAGGAGGAAATGCAAGCACACAAGAACGGGCATAAAGGAAATCTAAAGCAATCTGAGAAAGCAAGAGCAAAGTGAACTCTGGAGGTTTAATAGGTTACTTAAAAGGTAAGGAAAAGGACAACTCCTCTTGGGTGCATCAAAAAGGCGTAAATAAATAGCTTGATTGCCTGGAAGTATAACTATCATCATTGCTCATTGAAGATCGTGCAAAACTATCAGTTTATGATTTCAAATGTCCTGAAGCAATTTAGAGGCCACAGTTTGGTCAGGTGGTTGGTCGTCGAAATCATTAGTTGATTGAGTACTTGAATCAAGATCATGAATGCATAATTTGACTCAATGTTCAATTTTCGATTTAAATTTCTGGATACATCGTAATATATCAACTTAATATTCAACAATCAAACCAAACCAGAGGGTTTTTGTTAACCACCTGTTGCAAAATTTTCCAAATGAGACGATTACACACTCAAAGTCAAAAAACAAGGTTGAAATGAAACGAATCAAGTAGTTAATAAATGCAATTGGAGCGAACACACATTCCAGATATGTAAGAAGCAGTTACCTCATCACTCTTTATTTGTTCTATTTTTTGTTATTATTTTATGTTTCTTTTATAGCACATGACTATTTTCATAAGAATCAATATTCATAAGCAGTTATTAAAGAAAACTACTTGTTGGTTCTTATAAATAGGACATTAATGCATTGTTCCACCTTTGATATAAATCACAAGCATTTGGAGTGAAGATCGTTACATATTTTGTTATACCTAAACATACTCTATATTCTTTGTGGTGTTTTACTACACAATTCAACATTCTACTAATCTTTGTAGCTTTTAAGAACTCTCTCACTTCCATGCTTATAATTTCTTGTGCTTTGTTGCGTATTTGATGCAAATCACAAACATCGTCGAAACTTTCTAACTTATGAAATTTGACTTGAAACAATGTTTAATAACAAGCAAAGAATTTGTACATCTATTTCAAACTTTTGCCTATTTTTTGTGATGAACTCATTTTGGAGTCAAAACTTGCCTGCCTTTGAAATAAAGTTTAATAACAAGCGAAAACTTGTGCGTCTATTTTGAACTTGGAATGCTTCTTGTGCCAAGCATTCCTAAAACTATTAGTCTATGCATTACTTTTCTAGTTTTAGTCCTTTGTTACAATCTTCCCAGAACATGTCAAAGATAATGAAAAATCACGATATTAAATCCTCTTAAATCTTAAAGGAAATTGACATAATGTAGAAAGAAATACATGATTATTTACAATTAAAACTGTAAATCTTCCCTATCTAAAAACATCTCTCTAGATTTTTTTATCAAAAATGAAAATCTTAAAATTTATCAGTCTGAAATTGAAAAATCAGGTGACCATATCTTGAAAACAGTCATCATAATAGCAGTTGCAACATGAAACATAAACGAGAAGTCAGCAATCTGGTCTGGATAACGTGTTCCAACAAAATAAATAATAATGGAGTTGAACTCTTGCGGAAAGCTTAAAATTATCATTATCTTCATTATTCGTCAACATCAACCTCCTTTTTACAAGGAAAATTTTCTATGCCGGTTCAGCCTAATTGGCTATCTCAGAGCTACACATGATAGACTCAATATACCTTGCAAGGAGGGTGATGAGCAAAACCGGCAAAGACAACTTCACTTGACTTGAGAATAACAAAGAAAAGACTTTGATGGAAGGACATTTTTTCTTCCTTTTTTTGCCATTACAGAGGGAAAATGGGGGGAAAGATCAATTTTAGATCTTGAAAATTAGGCCACCATGGGTGGCAAAGAAGGGAGCGAAAACAAGAGACTCAACAGCCATGAGCTTGATAAGGATGTTAAGAGATGGTCCAGATGTATCCTTGAGAGGGTCTCCAATGGTGTCACCAATAACAGCCGCCTTGTGTGGATCTGAACCTTTTGGACCAAGGGTCCTGGCATGCTCAGAAGCACCGGCCTATTACAATGAAATTCATGTTAGACCATAGTCATATTCAACAAAGTGCAGAACAATACATGAATGAAATCTTTACCTCAATGTACTTCTTGGCATTATCCCAAGCACCACCGGTGTTGGATGCAGAGATAGCGATCTGTAAACATCATACAGTAATGAGTTCAGAACACTTGACGCGTGATGTACATTAAGCCTTGAACAGTATTCTTAACAAATGGATGATGTAACACAATTTAAGTAGAAGATTCAAAATATTATACCATAAGGGTTCTCATGAGAATGCAAAGCCAGACATGTTAGTAATCTTATAATCAAATTTTAACTAAAGAATATCACCCAAAAAAAAAAAAAATTAAACAAAATAAATGGGAAAACGGTATATTTCCCATTCCCTGCTTCCCGAAAGTATAGTATGCACACCTGTACACCAGAAACAAGGGATCCAGCAAGGACACCAGACAGTGTTTCTACACCAAAAATAATCCCAACAAGAAGGGGTGTAAGCATGACAAGAGCACCAGGTGGTATCATCTCTTTAATGGAAGCATCCGTGGAGATTTTAACACATGTAGCATAGTCAGGCTTGGCAGTGCCCTCCATCAAGCCATGGATGGTGTTGAATTGCCTGCGTACTTCCTCAACCATCTTCAGTGCTGCATTTCCAACGCTCTTCATGGTCATGGCAGAAAACCAGTAAGGCAGCATTGCACCCACGATCAAACCAATGAAAACCTTTGGAGTCAGCACATCAACTGTTGAAATGCCAGCTCGACTCACAAAGGCGCCAAAGAGGGCAAGAGACACAAGAGCAGCAGAACCTATAGCAAAACCCTAAAACATAACAATAGTAGATTTTATACATTTAACGTTAAAAAATCCACGTTTTCACCAACTAAGAATCAGAACAAAAGGGACTGAGAAAGAATAGCCAAACCTTTCCAATAGCAGCAGTTGTGTTTCCTGCAGCATCAAGGGCATCAGTTCTCTCACGGATTCTGTGGCTCATACCAGCCATCTCAGCAATACCGCCAGCATTGTCACTAATAGGACCATATGCATCAATTGCCAATCCAGTAGCTATGGTACTGAGCATCCCAAGTGCAGCAACTGCAATACCATACATGGCAGCAAAGCTGAAACTAACAAAAATGCTAACAGCAATAGCAAATATTGGAATAATGACAGATTTGTATCCGAGTGCCAGGCCAAATATAACATTAGTAGCAGCACCAGTCTTGCAGGAGTCAGCAACATCTTGCACAGGGCTGCAAAAGAAAATTAAGAGAATTAACGTCAATTCATCAAAGCAATGACTGAGGATGCAGAAAGGGAAAAATGTAGAATCACACCAAATCACTTACCTATATGCATTGCTGGTATAATACTCTGTTACAAATCCAATGATAAGCCCCGCCCATAGACCAACTGCAACACATAAGAACAGCTGCCTGAAAACCAAAGTCAATTACATGAGTATTCAGATAGCAAATATGTATTACTTTCAGACTAGTCCAACTACCTGGTATGGCAGGTTAATTGAACCACTTTGCATTAGGATGCTACTTTGCATCCAGACATATTACCACTCAGATATCATCTAGGTGCTATCAAGACACAATCTTTTTGGAAATGTATAATTATAGATGGTAAGTACTATCCTTTGGTCTAATCATTAACCAGATATAATAATTAAACTAAAATATCCTATAGAGTCATCCACGAAAAAAAAAGGGCTCAAACTAATACTACTCTCCTAAATATTGGGCATCCCAAAAATCATTGTTGTAATTTTTCTTGTCTACACACCAAAAATTGATGTTCATATCAAGAAAAGAGCCGAAAGCTTACTGACAACACAATTTCTTTAAAGGAAATTTTTGCCATTAATTATTTGGTAATTTAAAAGAACCTCATCCTTATCATGATTTCTTCAGTTAAAAAGTAATTTCTCTAACAGAAAGAAAGCGAAACTTACCAATTCTTAACTTCTTTCTGCTCTCCGAAGTTGAAGATGGTGAAGGAAGATGGAAGTGCAATAAAACTAGCAATTGCAATCCCAACAGTCATGAAAACAGTGGAAATGATGAGTTGTTTTTTCAATGCTGGCTCAATTTCCTTTACAGCCTTGATCTCAAAAAAATCAGTTGCAAATAAGGTGGTAAGCAAACAAACTAGGATACCCATGGAACTGATGATCAGAGGATATAGCATTGCAGTCAACTCATGATTCACCCCAAATGAAGAGATGGAAGCAACAACAAGAGCAGCACAAGATGACTCAGCGTATGAACCAAAGAGATCAGATCCCATACCAGCTATATCTCCGACGTTATCACCAACATTATCAGCTATCACCTGTGTACACAATAATTTATTCAAATACTGAATATTAGAAACTAAATAAATTTTAAGGAAAAAAAAATAGATTCAGGGTGTTATTTCTTACAGCTGGATTCCTCGGGTCATCCTCAGGAATGTTTCTTTCAACCTTGCCAACAAGATCAGCACCAACATCAGCAGCCTTAGTATAGATGCCTCCACCAACTCTACCAAACAGAGCCATAGAAGACCCACCAAGACCATATCCAGTAATAGCCTCAAAAAGGCCTTGCCAATCTTCACCATAGTAAATCTTGAACAGATTGATGGCAATGTAAAGAACCAAAAGTCCATTTGCAGCAAGGAGAAATCCCATAACTGCACCAGATCTAAATGCAGTGATAAAAGCCTTTCCAACGCCCTTTCTTGCCTCCAGTGTGGTTCTTGCATTCGCATAAGTGGCAATTTTCATTCCAAGGAAACCAGAAATAACTGATGTGATCCCTCCAAGCAAGAAAGATATGGTGCTGAAAACAGCAGTGGCAAGAGCTGGCTTGCACATCTTAGTTTGGTCATAGGTGCATGGTTGGTGGCTGGTACTGAATCCCTCCACTGAGCCAAGGAAAAGGAATATCAAGATTGCAAAAGCTGCCATGAATATTCCAACATACCTATATTCCGTGAAGAGGAAAGAGGTTGCTCCTGTGATATACAACAACCATGAAATAAGTCACCATTCTTCACTCTCCTATTACACTAACAAGTGCTAAATTTAAAATAAGAATGGAAAATAGAAACTAGTGGAATATTGGAAGAAAATATAGATAAAACAATAAAATATCAAGAAAGATCCATGCCTTTACCAACATATGTTTGTAACTAAAATCAGTTACTGAAGAACTGATAACTAGAAAAATAAGATGAAGTCGATAAACGACCAACATATCAAGTCCACTTATTCTTTTTCATGACAAAGGGCCATCGGAAAGTTAGATGCTAGTAATATAGATCAGTACAATAATAAAAATCCCCTCTTGAACTTGACAAGATTTTGGATTTGGATGAGGTACACATTACTGCTGATTTAAAAACATAACTCGTAAAGAGCTGTTTTGTTAAGCATATTGCAAGTTCTCCACTCCGATAAAAATTCAAATAAATTCTGACAAAATGATTCATGCATCCATATAATTTATATGAAAAATTACTCCAAAATCCAGATCAAAATTATATTTGCAAAGAGTCCTAAACTATACGTCTACAGCATCCTAAAATTGGTAACGAAACTTTACAGATCTATGTGCTATCATCTAAGAACACCTTGAGTTTAAGGAAGGATACCTGATATTTTCAATGTTAGAACAATTGCATCCAAGAAAAGAGGGACCAGACGACGCGGACCAAACAAACCAGATTTCGTTACCAATTATAATAATCGGATGAGTGGGTCCAGATTCCAGAACCAATCACGAACTTTAATAAAAAATGCAAAAATATATTCAGTAGAGTTTCGATTAATCTACCTAGCTCTAGATGTTTCATATTTCACGGAATAAAAAATCAAAACAAAAATTAACAAAGGTCTAAAACTGAACTATCATAACCAGTGCTCTAACACAAACTCTCAGTCACAACAAGCAGACAGCAAGGTAATAGAAATGACTGAAAAGCAAACCAAACGCAATCCTACAAGCAACCATTCTTTGTTATGAGGAGAAACCGAGCGAAGTTGATTTAAAAGTCTGACTTTACTATCAAAATTCACGTAAGCCACGTTGACACACAACAAGTAGAAATCGGAATCTCCCACAAGAAAATCCAATTGAGAAGAAGAAGGGAAAAAAAAAAGGATTTAAATTACCAGAGAAAGAGCATATTAAAGGAAAGATCTCAAAACAACAAAAATATGAACTTTACGTAGGAAATCAAAATTCCTTAGCGTAAGGCTCTACCTTCGGAAATAGCGTTCTGAATTTCGGCGCACTTGAGTACAACGTTGTGATCGTTGATACCCTCTTCCTCTTCAATGAGATAATCATTGTATCCATTTTTGCCTCCACTGTTTGGAGAATTGTCCCTGGCAGCAGATAGCTTGACCCTGGAAACAAGCACCCACTGAAACAAAGCGAACCCGATTCCGATAACAGCACATGCCGGAATCAAAATCTCAGTCCCGAGATCTGGCAGCATCGCCGCACCCATGAATGGAAGCCAAAAGATAGAGAAACCGTGAAAAAGAGTGAATTAAGGAAAAGAAAATGAATGAGCTCTGGGTGAGCAGGTTGGAGGGATTTATATACGAGAGAGAAGTTTGGTACGTTTTCTATAAAATTATAAATAACAGTTTACTTGTATGACGTATATGTGTACAATATGTTGCAGAAATGATGCTTGGTAACCACCCCATGATTTAAAATGCTTTGGTAACTACAAGTAAAACATTATCCATGCAAGTAACTTAATCAATGGACAATATGAACAATACAATAATATTTGATACTGTCATAATTTTTTTTAATATCTGAATTTAAAATATATTATATGTGTATTAACTATTATAAAAAAATTAATATTTTTTAATATTATAAAAATTATGACAATTATCTTCATTCATATATCACTATACAATAAGTGCTTTTATTTATCAAGAATTTTTTATTTTTTTCTTTTTTATTCAAATTCAAATCATGAATATAATTTTTATATTTATTTATTTTAATAATAAATTATTTATAATAGATTCTAATTTAATTTTTTAATTTTATTACTATTCAATTATTACATTATTAATTTAATTTTTTTAATTTTCTAAATTATCAAATAACATTTTCATTTCTAATTTTTCATATTTGAATTATTTATTTATTTGAGTTATACAATTTTAGTAACCAATTTGATATTAATGAAACGATTTTCAATTTAGAATTTTGTGACATTATACTTAAATATTTAATATTAAAAATAAAAGTTAAAAATATTTTAATATTCTAGTAAATTATATAATTTAAAATTTAAATAATTTTAATAATATGTTCTCTAATTTTTAAATTACAAACCATTTTAATATTTGTTATATATTCTCATTATTTATAAAAATTATCTATTTCAAAAAATTATTTAATAAAATTATCTAATATATTTCAATTTGAACTATTTATGTATATATATACATATATGTGTATGTGAATTTTACATGAATAATACATTTTGATTTTCAATATATATATATATATATATATATATTATGTTGAAGGAGAAGTCATTCCACCCTCACATGTCATCACTAAATTCAGCCTATGCAATTTTGGAATCTAATTTAATATTATTGAAATGATTTTTAATTAAGAATTTGATGCTATTATAGTTAAATATTTAATATTAAAATAAAATTTAAATATTTTAATATTTCAATGAGATGTATAATTTAAATTTTAAATAATTTTAATAATATATCCTCTAATTTTTAAATTATAAATCACTTTGATAAATGTTATATATTCTCATTTTTTCTATGAAAATTATCTATTTAAAAAAAATTATTTAATAAAATTATTTATACCTTATTTTTAATATAAATTCGTTAATATATTTCAATTTGAATTATTTATATATTTATACATATATATATATATGTATGTGTATGAGTTCTACGTGAATAATACATTTTAATTTTTAATATATATATATATATATATCTTATTTAACAAGAAATCATCCCACTGTCACATGTCATTACTAAATTCATCCAAGTTTCCTTATACTTTTATCATAAAAAAATTCTATACAAGTTTTTTGCATAAAAAATTTATGTGCACAACAATAACATAATTATATATATTTAATTCCTCATTAATAATTTATAAATTTTTCTTTTATACATATTTTGAAAGAAAGATTTTATTATTTCAATTATATTCAATATTTAATCTCATATTTTTAATATTTTTATTAAATAATTCACTAATTTATCTCATAAGTGATATATAAACTAAAATCTTCTTATTTTACATCAATTTTATTTGTGTTTAAATAATTAATATTAAGTCAATAATACTATATATAACAGTGTTATTTTTATTTTTTATAATTTAATACACAAGAAGTTATTTGCAAAACATCTTCAAATGGACTGACTTTTTTTTAAAATCAATTTATTTTAAATAATTTAATATTTAACTATGCCAATAATAGGTAAGTATTTCCATCCTTTCTATCCTTTTTTTTTTGTGCTATACTGTCGTATTAATCTAACTATATATTGCATAAAACACTTAGAAATATTGATGTTAAATTTGGATGAATTATTATTTTATATGATACCTATCTTAATATTTTATGATAACAGATATTTTAATAAGATAGTTTCATCTATTAAATTCTATATATTTCAATTAGAATTATATTATTCTGAAAGTCAAAATTCTTAAAGAGATTATAAATTAAAATTAGAAATATAATATTTATTAATTCTTTAATTAGAATAGTCAAATAATAAATGAGTCATTTTTTATTCTATATTTTATTAAAATATGTACAATACCAATTTATTTCTTCTATACTCTAAATTGATATATTTGTACATTGTTTAAAATTAAATTTGATTTATATCAATATTCAACTATAATCATATTCTTATTAAATTTCTAATTCTTTTTATAAATGTAGTGTCATATGATAAATTAAATTATAAAAATCCTAAAGCGTGTATACAGATATGATTCTAGTATTTTTTTTTTTTTAATACTCAAATGATCAATGGGTTATTTTGCACCCACCTTTACAAATTTACCTCCTTAAAATACTTATAAAATATCACATATGTGTGATTAAGTCAACGTCATAATGTTGGTAAACATAATTTGATTTAAGAAAAAAAAATTTGTATAAAACATAGGAGTATTTTAAAATGTCTAAGAATTTTTTATAAGGCAAAGGTTTGTAGTAAAAGTAACTATCACTTTATCTTTATAATTAATGCACCAAAAATATTTTCATTTTCTCAATTACACCACTTTTTTTTTAAAAGAAAAGAAAAAAGAAAAAGCACACTACTTCACGCAGACTTTTTTCTTTTTCTTCTTTGTATGTTTGTGAATTCAATACAATTAAAGAAAAGGCGTGCTTTTTTTTTTTTTTCCTTCTTCTTTCTGGTCCAAGTTTGAAGGTACAGGGTATAAACTTAACAATAAAGGGTTTAATAAACATGGTCAAAATTTTTATTATACTCTTTAGTGAGTTTTATTACATGCTGTTAAGGGAGAAGTTAGAAGAAAAAAATTAAAAGGATTGAAATATAATTTATTAATAATTTAATAGAAATGTTTTAAATTTTTAACAGATTATATATGAATTTTAAAAAAAATTAAAATCTTAGAAATTTATTTTAAAATTTTCCAACTTTGAAGTTAGAATCACCCCAAAGACCGATTACCCTTTGCAATTGATACATATGTCCATATTCTTAATCATTTAATTTTAAAGTTGGCATCTGCAATGAAATCTAATATTATTTTTTAAATTTTATTTCTTTAATGTTGTTTTTTGTTTAAATTTAAAATATTATGTATGTGTATTAAATGAGTTTGTCACTTAAGTTATAAAAAACCATAAAAGAAAGAATCTTACTTTAAAACTATTTTAAAAAGTGAAAAAAAAAAGGCTGTTATTCCTACATTTTTTTTATTGTGATAATCCTATCTAAAATCAAAAGATCGTATCGAAGTATATAATCTTAAACTTAGCAGCTGAAAAGCAAGAATTTTAGGTCAGACATTCACACAAAGGTGAAAAAAGAATTTCAGGTCATCCATTGATTGAGAAAGCAAAACTTAAATTTAAAAAAAAAAAAAAAGGCTTATATTAGAAGAACAACTCATCTGAAAAATAAAAATGGAGGGTTACTTAAAATGAGATATTAATCATTTATGATTTTTATATAATTTATTGGCCACCAAATATGAAACTGGATTACCACCTCATAAACAATAATAATAGTTGGCCACTTAATTAACATCCACCTCACTTGTCAGTCAATCATGGCCATGATGTTAACATACCATTATTAACTTATAAACTTTTATTATTGTTACATGTCATAAGTTCTAATTAAAATAATTACATGGAGAAAAATATATAAGATATGCTATTGTATTTAATTTATTATTGATATAAATATACTTACACAAATAATACATGAAATAAAAATTATTAACCTATTTCAATTACCAAGCCATGCCATATTCAATCGAGGAAGTTTTTGACTCATCAAATCATACATTTTTAGAAATCTTAAATTTATAACGTGATTTCAAAAATTATCATATTATCACCATATTTGATTTAATTAAAAAGATTCCTATAAATATTATTTAATTATATTTTAATTTATTTATATATTTTTAAAATTATTGTTAAATTAATAAAAATGTCTTCATTGAAAATTAAGTGATTAATGTCAAAAAATTGACTAATCAACAATGATAGATGATGGATGAGTAATGATAGATGGTGATCAACGATAGTAAATAATGATAGATAGTAGTTAACAGTTATAAATGATATGATAATGAATGGTGATGAACAATGGTTAATGATAGTAAATGGTGGTTAACAGTTGTAAATAGTAGTAAAAAATAATAAATGATAGTGGGCGGTAGTCAAAGGTGACAGGTGGTAGCAGATTGAGTTGGTAAGGCTTTAATAGAATGATGTGTATAATAGTCTTTTTATATCACTATGGTGACATTTTATTCATAAAATCATACATTCCCAATAATGCAATTCTCGGAGAATGTTACATTACCGTGTTTGATTAAACTAAAAAAATTTCTTATGAATGTTAGAATATTATGATTTAATTAATCTGTATATTTTTAAAAATATTGTTAAAATACAAAAAATGTTCTTATTGAAAATTGAGCAGTTAACATCGAAAAATTAACTAACCAATGGTGATAAGTAATGATCAATAACAATAAATAATGACCAATAATAGATAGTGGTGGATTAATGTGGCAAGACATTAATAACAAAAAAAAAAGACAAAAAAGTCTTTTTAGAAGACTAAAACATTCACATATCAAAGAAATATAGAATACCCTTTCCTCCATTAGAATATTAGGCTAAAAATATGAAAAATATTCTTAGGTATTTTTTTTTTTCAATTTTAAACTAAACATGGGAATCTAACATTCTTATAAAACATTTTGGAGAATGTGAGAAAGATTTTTTGAACCAAACATCCCTTAAAAATAATTTTAGTTCCCTAATATATAAATTAGTAGTATATGATCATATTAAATAATATAGTTTATTTTGACTCTTTTAATATATAAATTAGATCAAATTAAATCCAAAATGATAATGTCATCAAATTGAGATGAAAAGTTGTAAATAATATACAGAATTTTGATAAGATTCTAAATTAGCAATCATAAGAAGGAAAATTAATTAAACTCACCTTTTTATAACAAAAAATATGATGTAATCCACCTAAGAGGAGAAAATATTACTAATTTGATTGTTAGCATTGTATTATCAACTAATTTTCTTTTTAATACTTATCAACTTGAAGTTTAGAACTTTTTGTGAATTATAATTTTTAATATTACT
Source organism: Saraca asoca (assembly GCA_026873985.1). Taxonomy (NCBI): domain Eukaryota; kingdom Viridiplantae; phylum Streptophyta; class Magnoliopsida; order Fabales; family Fabaceae; genus Saraca; species Saraca asoca. The sequence goes on along the minus strand of JANHAO010008018.1, from coordinate 4,481 downwards.
AAAGTTACTAATATATCCAATTCATATATTAGTAAAAATCAAAATAAATAATATTTAAAGGGAATAAATTTGATCAAATTATAAATAAGTCAAGATTATTCGGTAATCTTCCTTTGAAAATGTTTTCCATATAAATAAATGTACAGTGGCAAGGTGAGCGAAGGTAAGAGTGTGCTTTCAGGGGGGGTTTTTTGGCTTGTGGGTCTGAATGGGATGGGACCTTAGCTCAGGCCACGTCTCAATGCCCCATTTGACATAATTTCCAAATTGTATATCGGTAGACCTTATTTAAGGGGTTATGCTCCTTTTAACGCAAAAGAGAGCACAAGTTAAAGCCCACATGCGCCTTCGTGCAAAGATCCAGCAATCCTTCGTTTACGAATAAAGTAAATTTTTATATAAAATTAAATTTTGTAAGAAATAAATTTTTGTATAAATTTTTAAAAATATATTAACAAGACTTCTTAGAAAGTAAATTTAACGTGGTAATCCATTTAATTATAAATTTTTTAAGAAATATTATTAAAATAATTAAAATATCTTTCAAAAAAATTATACTTTTTTGTTAAGATATCAAGTAAATTTTTAAAAGAGTATTCTTATTCTTATTTAAATTTTATAATGATAATTTTATATTTTTATCTTATTAAAAGTATAGAAAATATAATTTATATAAGGATTTTAAAAAGTATAATTTTTTTAATTTTTAAATTAATAATTAGTTAAACCATTCAAATATTTTTTAGTTTCCAAAAAATTACGTTTTCCCGTAAAAGTTTCTACAAATCAAACCACTCCTAGTTCTATTTTATGATCTTTATCTTCCAGCTTGATCTCGTTTCTTCCGAAATTATTAACAAATAATCATAACCAGTGTGTTAAAATGTGAATGGGGGAGAGCATGAAGTTTTCTGGAGATGTGTTAGTCACTTAGTTGAAATATCCTTGTACGATATCTTGGTTACTCAGCCATCCTATGTCTTAGCCTTCAGGTGGGAATTAATCAACTCCTTGCCAACCATAGAAAAATATAAATTTATACGTAAAATAGACGTGGGTTTATACAATTATTTATACGTGTAGTAAAACTTATATTGAGATTTAATTATAAATATGAAAAGATTTGTATACTAAATGTAAATATAATATTATTGTGCTATAAATGTATTTTTTTATTGATTATAAAGTAGTTTTATGATAATTTTACATTAAATTATTTTTGGACTTATTTGATGCATAGTGCAAGATTTGATAGTATAAGATAATGTAATACCTAAAAAAAAAGTTATTGGGGGATCAAAATGAAAAATCTTAAATTTTGCTGAGGTTGGATTGTAATTTCTTTTTTTCAGAAGGACCTAATTGAAGTCAGTGAAAAGTCCATGAGTTCAAACCATAATTTGTTCCATTTCATTTTATGTATATATATATATTCCAGTCCGGCTTCTCCCTCGCGTGTGCAGTCTCCTGAAGCTTCCTTTGCTGTGCTTTCCATTCACTGCCGGTGAGTTTGTTCTCTTTAGCCAGTTGGCGGCTGGCTAGGACTGGCCGGTCAGCATCTTTCCCTATTCGGCATTTTTCTCGATGGCCTGCTGCACCTTCAGCCTGGAGTTGAAACTTCTTGATCCACTGCTTTGTATTTTCTGGCGAGCCGTTCCTTTCAGGTCTGGTGCCTTTCTTCCTTCCCTTCTACTTCCTCGATGACCTTCCTTTTCTAGCTAGCTCAACAACAACACCCTCTACCCTTTTCTAGCAAGTTTTACTCTCCTTCTCTTTCTCGTTCGACCAGCACCCACACCAGCGCACCAATGGCGATCCAGGTCCGGTTGAGCTCCCTACCAGCACTTTGGAGGGTGGTAAGTAATTCTAGAATAAAAGATTTATTTTATAAGAAGTTGACATTAAGTTTTTAAGAAATTCTTACCAGAAACCCTAACCCTCAAAGTTGATGTATGCTAAAATATTGTTGTTCATCAACTCTAAAGATATTTCTAAGGAAGAATTGAGCACACCAACGGTAAATTTTTGAAACTTTAGTTAACTTCGTTTTCTAAGGATTTTCTAAGGTGAGTGAATGATCCTTCTCACTTAATAATCCCATTTGTAAATATGAAATAATTTTATTATATGAAATATTATGAACCCTTTTAAATAATAGAATTTTCCTATATATTAAAGTGGTTTCGAAAGTATATTTATATATTGTATGTATACATGAAATGGTTTGCTGGAATAAAATTATGCATTTTCATCTTGCTTTATGATATTGGAATTGGCAGTCTTATTTTTCTATGTGATGACTATAGATGAAAATGCATCTGTAGGTTTATGTATGTTTTTTTTATAAATGTTGCTTACCCGAAATAGAACTTTCTTGTTATGTGATATTTTTAGATTATTGATTTGATATACTTGACCCATTAAGAAATTTATTAGTAACTCTCAAATGCACTTGTGAACAAAACATCTTACAAGCGAGATGGATGGATTATGATGATGTTTACAGGCGAGATAAATAGATTGGAATGGTGTGATAGAGTTATATTTATGATGTATAGTTACCTTTGGAAATTTTTCCATTGGGGTTCCAGTTAGTTGTTTTGTATATGCATTATTATATTTTATAAAACTTATTAAATATTTTCTTATGTTCACATCATGATGGATATTTTCCATCGTATCATGCATTGTTGTATATTTCATTTAGTTAAATATCATACTACAATTGTTTAACTAACTTAATTGATGAAGCTTCCAAAATTGGTTATGAGGTTATGACATTTAAATAGTTAAGCATATTTTCACAGTCGTGTATATATATATACTTTTGAACATAATTTTTAAATGAGATTTTTGGGTGATCATAGGATTGACTACTCACTGAGTTTCCAATGAAACTCACCTCTTCTTTTTCATGTTTTTCAGAGCCCTAAGATTCTCCTTTTATCCATCCACCCTATACTGATACGGGATCTACTCTTAGATCAAGTGGATCTCTTTTGCGGAGTATAAAGGTGTATGAATGGTGAAAAATCAATGGCAGTTAGTAGGATTATATATGCATGTACTGTGTATGATTGCTGGATACCTAATAGAATATAAATTATATAGTCTGGGCCACTGTATTTTATTATGTTATATAGGTTGTGATGGGCTTGTAGTCCCTTTTGTTGTTGTATGGCCTAGAGGCTAGGTGTCTAAAAAATAGAGAAAATTCTATCGAATTTTTATTAAAATTTAATATATAAATATTTCATTGTATATTGATGAAATAGTAAGTCATTGGTATGTAATTGCATTGTAAGACTTGTAGGGGGTTTTCTGATTAAAGGGTTTCTTGATGGTGACCTTCTATACCGGTCATGTTCCATGGATCGTGGCGTGACAGATAAACTATGCTATCAAGTATTATCATATGTTTGATGATAAACTATGTAATATATTTTTACACAATTTTCATCTCTTATATATAAAATGTTGGATAACTTATATACCGTTTAAGATGAATAATATGACTTGCTATGTAAAATTTGAAAAATAGTAAACATAAGAAAACATATTTTTATTCTATCAATTTCTTTACTATTCATTACTATCCACTATCATCATTGCTATTGTTGTCATTGTCATCAATGTGACCGCCACCAGCCATTGTCATTGTCACTACATTACCACTAATGTGGCAACAAAGGTGGTAGCAATCGTCATCGCCATTATTATCAACTATTGTTAACACTACACCATTATTACTTCTATTCGCCAACCTTACTATCACCATCATTTCTTTTCCACTATTATCACCTTACCCACCTCTAATTTATTTCCATTACTATCACCATTCATCATTATCATTTAATATAAATGTCTTTTTCTCCATCACTATCATTAATAATTTTATTTTAAACAAACTTTTAATATTATATATTGTCCTTTATTATGAAATAAGAAATATATAACATACAATTGTATATATTATACAATGATATATCAAATATTGTATAATATAAGATTCTATACTATGCATATCCTATCCCTTTTTATCCCATAGTATTTATCATATACAGTTCATCAAGCGATGTCTTATTATTATTTATAATATCATTGAATCTTTAATTAAGTATTTACAGTTTAAAAGTTTTGAATTGTATTATTAAATTTTTTGTTCTTTCAAAAAGAATATTTGTTATCATTTCTCTATTAAGTCTCTTTAGTAATTCTCACACATAGAGAATACTTTATTCATGTGACTTCAAAGTTATTTATGTTGAGTTACTGGATTATTTTTATTCGTGTTTAAGTGATATATAATTTATTGAAAATTAAAAAAATTTTAGAATATTATTTTATTTTTTTTATAGAAAAGAATAGTCAATACCTTTCATGCTATATAAGTTTTTTTTTTGTCATATTATATTTTCAATTGCTTAAGTTTGTCACATACTTTAATTTGGTCCTACAAATTATTCAATTTTTTAAACCTT